>JAEHOF010000020.1:0-70802 GCA_018257905.1 Gillenia trifoliata | reverse complement strand
GTACCAATATCAATATCAATGCAAAATACAAATTCATAATTTAAGTTGGCATCAGAGCACCGATCTTGGTGACTCTATCACGCTTCCGCCACCATAACCACCGTAGTCCTCCCATAAACATGACAGATTCAACCAAGAACATGAAACCAGATGAGAATCCCATGGGATTTTCAGATCCATATGTCATACACCACTCGGATCATACTGGACTTATCCTAGTTTCCAAACCACTTGATGGGAACAATTATGGGCAATGGAGCCGTGCCATGTGCATGGGTCTCAGCGCAAAGAACAAGATCGGGTTCATTGATGGAACCATTACAGCTCCATCACTCCAGGACGCAAAATATGCAGCTTGGAAAAGATGCAACGATATGGTAACACTGTGGATTGTGAACTCAGTCCACTCAGACATCGCCTGTAGCATCATGTACACTGAAACTGCTGCTGCAGTTTGGAATGATCTCAAGGACAGGTTTTCACAGAGCAGTGACTCGAGGATCTACCAAATTCGACAAGAAATCGTCGAAAATCGTCAAGGGCAGCTCTCAGTTTCTGCCTATTACACTAAGATGAAAGCCTTGTGGGACGAGTTAGCGTCCTACCATGACCCACTCACTTGCACTTGTGCAGGCTTGAGAGGGCTTGCAGAACGGGAAGAAAAGGAAAGGGTTATGCAGTTCCTGATGGGATTGAACGACTCTTACTCGACTGTACGAGGCTCGATTTTGATGATGAGTCCGCTCCCTGACACACGCCGAGTTCATGGCCTTATTCTCCAACATGAACGGCAGATGGATGTGGCCAGTCGCCGAGATATGGGGACGAATTCTCACACAATGCAAGTGCAGCGAACCCCAGCACCGTCGTCATTCAACAAGCAACCATCTAACACATCTTCACGCAAGTCACTTAAATGTACCTACTGTGACGGAGATGGACACTTGGTGGATCGTTGCTACTACATTATTGGGTTTCCAGAAGGACACAAATGGCATGGCAAGAACGTGAAGCCCAAGAATAAGAGATCCGCAGTCAACAATGCCGAGGCTATCAACTCTGCTGCAACCACCAAGCCTAATGCTTCTGACGGACCTATGTTCACTACCGAGGAGTATAATCAAATCATTGCCATGCTCCGTACTGGTAATGGACAACCACTTGCAAACGCAACAGGTACCTTCTCGCCTAAATGCAATATAGCACAAACAGATCCACACTCGACTCTATATTGGATTGTTGATAGCGGAGCAACCGACCACATATCGCATTCACCACCAACACACAACATCATTGATGCTCAGTATGATTCCGTTGGTTTACCGGATGGGGGGCAAGCGAAAATAAAAAATATTGGCTCTATAAAATTGTCACATGATATATCTCTTGACAAAGTTCTTTATGTACCAAAGTTTCGTGTCAATTTGTTGTCTGTTAGTAAATTGACGAGCCTTGAGGTGTATAGTGACATTCTATCCGGATTTTTGTGTTGTGCAGGACATGGACACGAGGAGGGTGATTGGCCTGGGCAAGCATTTTGATGGGCTTTACTATCTTACACCAAGACAAAACCCTCACCTCGCCAACCACATCCATCATACCACTAGCCTATGGCATCAGCGCCTTGGGCACCCATCATCCGCACCTTTACTTTTATTAGCCAAGAATAATGTTGAAATAATGTTTGATTCCAAACACATTTGTGAAGTTTGCCCTTTAGCCAAGCAAACTCGTTTACCCTTTCATCATAGTGAAATTAAAACTTCGGCACCATTTGACTTAATTCATTGTGATATTTGGGGACCTCACAGAAACCCAACACACTCTGGGGCACGATATTTCCTCACTATTGTGGATGATTTCACTCGTTTTACTTGGGTGCATCTTATGAATTTCAAATCCGACACACAAACAATTTTGAAATCTTTTTTCTCTTGGGTCAAGACACAATTTCAATGTGACATTAAAGCTCTTCGTGCAGATAATGGTAGTGAATTTCTTTCCATGCGTTCTTACCTAGACTCATGTGGCACCTCCTTCCAACATTCATGTCCTTACACACCACAACAAAACGGGGTGGTTGAACGTAAACATAGGCACCTTTTAAATGTTGGTCGTGCTCTTAGGTTTCAGGCGAATTTACCTTTAAAATTTTGGGGGGAAAGTATCCAAACTGCTTGTTACCTTATCAATCGTTTACCTACACCCTTGCTTTCTCATAAATCTCCATACGAACTTTTGCACAACACACCACCAACTTATACGCACTTACGCGTTTTTGGATGCCTTAGCTATTCCACCAACCTCACACCAACTAATAAATTTGACGTCCGTGCTCGTCGTTGTGTTTTCCTTGGTTATCCTCTTGGCCAAAAAGGTTATAAGGTATATGATCTAGCCACCCATAAATTTTTTACCTCACGTGATGTCGTCTTTCATGAGCATATTTTCCCTTACACTTCCTCACCAACTATAGACCAAACCGACATGCATGTTACTCCTATTATCCATCCAACCCAAGGCGACCATTCCCAAACCGACATGCATGTTACTCCTATTATTCATCCAACCCATAACCCACCTCAAGCGGTGCTTGATTCATCACACACCACGGGTCCCATTTCCCCACCCAACCTGGAGCCTTCATCCCCATTTCCACCGACTCTTATTTCCTCACACACCTCAAGCTTTCCCCTCACACCAGCCACCACCGACATACCCCCTGAAACCGTTCCATCCCACACCTCTCAACCATCTGACCAACCTATTTCTCACCAAGCCCCCCTTCGCCACTCTACTCGTCTCACCAAACCACCTGCTCACTTCAAAGATTATGTGGCTCATCACTCCACCTTGCTCACGCCCACAGCGGCGCCCTCGCGGTCCATGTCCAGTACTCGCCATCCCCTGGATCGGTATGTTTCATATTCCTGTTTATCTCCTGGATATCAGCATTTTGTTTCTCATATCTCCCACTTGGTGGAGCCTACTACCTATGAACAGGCTTGTCAACATCCCCACTGGATAGCAGCGATGCAGGCTGAACTCACGGCCCTCGAAGAAAATAAAACCTGGAGCTTTGTTCCTCTTCCACCCGGACAACGACCCATCGGCTGCAAATGGGTTTTCAAACTTAAGTACCGCTCCGATGGCACTCTTGAAAGTTACAAAGCACGTCTCGTTGCCAAAGGTTTCACCCAGCGTGAAGGTATCGACTACAAGGAGACCTTCGCCCCGGTGGCCAAACTCATTACGGTGCGTTGCCTCTTGACTGTGGCTGCTGTCCGCAATTGGTCCTTACATCAAATGGACGTCCAGAACGCTTTCCTCCATGGCGAACTTCAAGAGGAGGTCTATATGTTGCCTCCCCCGGGTTGTCGTCGACAGGGGGAGAACGTCGTGTGTCGACTCCATAAATCTTTATATGGTCTTAAACAGGCATCCAGAAGTTGGTTTCGAGAGTTCTCTTCGGCAATACGTACCATCGGTTTCTGCCAATCTAAGGCAGATTACTCCTTGTTCACTCAAGTCAAGGGTACTTCGCTCACTATTGTATTGTTGTATGTTGATGACATGGTGATTACAGGCAACAATGAGGCAGAAATTCAGAACTTAAAAGGTTTTCCTTAGCAGTCAATTTCGAATTAAAGATCTCGGACCTCTGAAGTATTTCCTTGGAGTCGAGGTCGCACGTTCGAAAGCTGGAATCACAATTTGCCAACGGAAATATACACTGGACATATTGGAAGAGGCTGGATTACTTGGCGCTAAACCCACGAAGGTTCCAATGGAGGCAGATTTGGCACTAACGCATGCAGGTAGCAGCTCACTTCACGAACCTGCGAGGTATAGACGCTTAGTTGGAAAATTGATCTATTTGACCATCACAAGACCAGAAATAGCATATACTGTCAACACGCTGAGTCAGTTCATGCAGGATCCACAACGACATCATCTTGATGCAGCGTATCGACTTCTTCGATACCTCAAAGGAGCTCCTGGGCAAGGTTTGATGTTTTCTTCCCAAAGTGAATTACACTTAATTGGTTACTGTGACGCAGATTGGGCTCGTTGCCCTACTACACGGCGATCAGTGACTGGTTATTGTATCTTCCTTGGAAACTCATTGGTGTCCTGGAAAAGCAAGAAGCAAGTTACAGTTGCTCGTTCATCCGCAGAAGTGGAGTATCGATCTATGGCCGCAGCTACTTGTGAGTTAAGTTGGTTGCGTTATTTATTGGAAGATTTGTGTGTTAAGCATCCCCAACCGGCAAGATTATTTTGTGACAACCAAGCCGCTTTACACATAGCTGCAAATCCTGTGTATCACGAACGTACAAAGCATATTGAGATCGATTGCCACACTGTTCATGAGAGGGTTCAAAGGGGAGAAATTAAAACTTTCTATGTCAGAACAGGGGAGCAAGTTGCAGACTTATTTACTAAGCCACTACGTGCGCCTATTTTTCATACTCATCTAGGCAAGTTGGGCGTCATTGACATCCACACTCCAACTTGAGGGGGAGTGTTAAAGGAAAAGCAATTACACGATCTGATTGAGAGTGATCTTAGCGAATTGTCAACTCTTGGGATAGAGTGATTATAGGATGTAAATGTAATTAGCTTTATTCTAGGATCTGTTACTTAGAATAGCATAGGTTCTGTATAAAAGCTTACTTCGTGTACCAATATCAATATCAGCAAAATACAAATTCATAATTTAAGTGAAAAATTAGTCTAAAAGGTAAAATAAAATAACAATTAAGCTAGCTAACAAGCTCATGCAAACATCCTTTTCTTCATGAGCCAGAAACTTTAAAATAAAACATAGGGGAGGGTTTTCCATCATTGTTGTTTATTCGCATTCCCAAAATTTGCTTAGAAGAATGCAGAATAAAAAATCATGGAAACGATCAGAAAGCAAATGAATATTTCAGAGAATCCATGAAGTGAAACCAAAAGATACAGTTTCGGATGCTAAAAGAAAATACTGGGGTTCATGTTTTAGCTCCGTCTCCTTCTTCCTTCCACTCCAATATGTTTGTGTAACAGTGAAGGTCGAATTAGGGTTGGATTTGAATCTGTCAGTGCAGGTGGGAAGCTCATCCATGGAGCAAACTTTAACCTTCATCTGTTCTGGCAGGCGTGGGCAGCTGGCAGAATGCTTGGTGTACTGGCTCAAAAGTTTACAGCGAGGTTCCAAGCTGATGGTACACAAACAAATTCCCATTAGTACCCCCTTAAAAAGCATATGTGTACTCGTTCACTCACAATTCACATGAAAACTAATAAAATGGTACCTCTGCCACTACGGAAGAGTGAGCATGTGCCTTGATCTTGCCGACAAGTCCTCCAAGAGTTTTTAAAGCTTGCAACAGCCTGCCTTTGATACTGTTCGATTCTGCCAGGCCCAGTTTCAAACTGCAATTTCAAATCCAATCAATACAAATCATGAAAATTTGATCCCAATAAAAAATATTAACTGGGGACCAAATTGATTTGGAAGGTCCCAAATTCAAATTAATACATCTTCATGTAAATTTGAATCAAGTAAATCAATAAAAAAGAGGTTCAAATAAATGCTAGAAATAAGTCTTAAATTAAGCGTACATTTTATGGCGTTCAAAACATGCCTTAAATATAGTTTAGAATTACGCTAGAACTTCTTTTATGACACACTTTTTGTCATTTGCTGGCACTTTTTGTTTATTTATGGCACGCCAATACAAGGCGTGAATAGAAGACCTTTTACGGCATGAGCTTTTATGGCATGCTCCTTGTGCATAGTAAAAACCAATTATGGCACACAATCAATGTCATAAAGGCTTATTTAGGTGTAGTGAAATAGATTTCAAGAGCATTCTTGTAATTCAATTCAATAGGAAGCGTAGATGTTGAATTCAAATTCTGGTTCAAAATTCAAACGCACGAGAGAGAGTGAGAGAGAGAGATGGGATTTGAAATTTAAATAAAAAGAAAATATGACCGTTTGGTTTGGAATTTGAATGTTAACGTTTCAAAGCTTGCAAGGCTCACCGCTTAGAGACGGCTTTTAATCACGTGGCATTTTCTTTTAATGAAGAAAAAAATTTTCAATTGGGCTGATTTCCCTTTTAATAGTTTGGATTGAAAATTCTGATTTCGACACAAAAAATTTCTTTGCATAGAGTTGTATGATTTACACTGGGAGGTCATAGTAGTGGTGTACTAATGTCATAGAAACTGCTCACGTGGTTGTGGGGTTCTTTTTTTCTCTCAAGATTGAAGGGTACAAATTCTAAGGAAAATTTACCAAGAGTTAGATTTTATTGACAGAAGGTGAGCATTAACTTCTTAGTCTTACTTTTGAAGAAACTTTATGATTGGCCTATTTTGCAAATGTATGTGCGTTTTTAAAAAGCTTGATTACATTTTGTATTTTGAGAGCAAAAGAAATAGCTAGGCTTCGCCAATGTTACCTCTCGGTCTGTTAGAAGCTCTTGCTTCGATTGTTATAGTCATCTCGCGATGCGCCTACCGCCGCACCAGGGTCTTGCCACCTCAGTTCGGGTTTTGGTTGGTTTGAACAAACAATGTCGATAGACAAAGTCGAATTTATTTTGGTATATGAGTACGATTTATGGGAAGAGTGAGACAACTTTTAATTTTGTTCCGCAAATAAAAATTTAAAAACAATTACTTCCAACACTCGCGTTTTTAAATTTTTTTATGTTACAGAGATTATTAGTCAAACTTGGATTTAGATGGATTTTTATAGACTTTTTAAAGTGATAGATTTGATAAGATTTTGTAAATCTTAACTTTTATATGGATTTTTGAGGATTTTACTTAAAAGGTTTTGATGTATTCAAATGGACTTTATTTAGAATTTTCTTATCATTTATCCTCTTTTTTTTTGTTTGAAATAACAAAACATAAAAGAAAAAATGGAAATGACTGAGAGAAACAAAGAGGAGACGGCAAAGGCTAGGATACCAAAGCTTGGGATAATGCTCAATTAGAGCATGAGATACGTTCAATTAGAAAAGCCATAGGGTTTGATGCGATTAGCAAACAAGATTTGTGTGTGCTTTTATATATTTATGTTAAAGGTTAAGGGATGTGCTCGGCATTAATAATCCAACTGATAGGGTTGGGTAAATTTCATGAATATATATATATGTCAATAGGGTTGAGTGTTCATGGCATGACATATATATTTTCTATCTAGAATCCACTAAAATCCACAAAATCCACAATTTAATGAAATCTCATCAAATCTCACAATTTTCTAACTACACATAGATTTGTATACACACTTGTTTAAAGTCTATTAATTAAAATCCAAATTGACTACATAGATTTACATGGACTTTAAAAAATGTCTTTTAACTACACCAGAATTTTAAAGTCTTTTAAAATCCTTCAAAATTCTAATTTGACTACACCCTCCTAAAACTACAATTTTACTTACAAGACATACGTGAGACTATACCTAACACTACGTACAATCTCATTTTACTTTTATAGCTGATGGTCACTCAGCTTGACTAAGTAAATTAAAATCCATCCTTTTCTTGGCTCCATAACATACATCGACTAACTTATCCCAAAAATTGATTTGAACAAGTAGAGTGAGGCTATTCAACAAATAAGTTGATGTGGGTGTGTAAAGTGTATATAAAGTGATAAGAATTATTTAATAATGCACTTTTAATGTGAGGTAATATTCGATATTATGTAGGATATTGATAAAAAAAATTCAACTCCAACTGGCTTTTCTTGAGAAAAGAAAAAACTTGAATTTAGCCCTCCATCTTTAAATCCTAATTCCGTCCCTGCTCACCTACCAAATCCTCATTCCATCATCACCTCCTACCCCAAAGCCAAAGCGAAAAATCAGAGCACTCTCTCCTAACTCCTTCTTGTATTCTTTTTCTATGTATGCTTTTTATTTCTCACTTTCTTATATGACGTTTTTAGATTTAATTTATTTGGTGCAATGTTTCCTCAATAAGATCAGTAATTTCAATTTTAATGGCTTGTCTTTGATTGCAATATTTTTCATTGCAACATTACAGTTAAAAATTATTTTTCAAAAAATTTAATGTGAACTTATACCTCAATTTCGAGGTGGGAAGAAAAAATATATGACATGAAATAAAACTAGTAAAATCTTTATTCATGACAATAATAAGCTCACTCCTTTCAATAAGTCATAACAAAAAAAAAAAAAAGAGGTAAAAATACATAAAAGTTACACAATAATAGATAAACACAACAAATTAAACTCTTAAGCACATAATTAATCTAAACTCTTCACCTCCATCTTTTCCTTGGAAGCATGGTATTTCTTCTCAACTCAATTTGCTTCCTCATTGAAATCTTTATTCAAATCACGCCTTGGGGCATTAGAGCCAACTCATTTACGAGGTTGGTATTTTTAGTGCCGGCGGGCATGACACTTCTTTGGGTCGCTTTAATTTGGTTTCTTTAGATGTTGGGGTCCTAGAACAATATTCCTTTGGTCCATTTTGGATCTTGAAATCAAGCATAACGTGTACTAATACACAAAAGAACTGACACAAAGACAATTAACGAAGATGTCAAAGCAAAGGACTCGAAAAGAAAATTAGAGGTGAGCTTATTGAGAATACAAAAGGCCTATATTTATACAAGTTTGTTGTTGGCTAAAGAAAAGGATTCCTAACCAAGGCATTATGCGCAAAACTTAAAATTAAAGCCTTCCAAAGAAAGGGAGAGATGAAGAAAAGAGCGACGAATGAAAGAAAGGGTAAAGTCTACGAACAAAAGCTTAGTTTCATGTTCTTATTACTTTCCTACTTTTAGTAGGATTAAGATTAGTTTTGTCAACTGTCAACCCAGAAGGAGAAATTTAGAGTCGGAAGCATTTCGATCAATTAGTGGCAATGCCTATCGATCGATTGTTGCTTCTCAAGGACCTCCGATTTAATTGTGTGTTTAATTTGTACAATCCAAATTATTCTTAGGGTACTAACTACTAAGTGATGATCCTTTCCTCAAGAAACACAAAATCCAGGTAAATTAATTGATTAATCTTATCATCTTTTCAATGTTCTTGTATTTCATTGCAAATACAAAATGTAAACGGAGGGCAGTAAATTTAGCAAGTGGGTAGAAAAGATTTTTTATTCCAGACTTCAAACCAGATTTCTGACAGATTACAGTATCCATCAGGCAAAGATGACAAATAGTTCCTCTAAAATCTAATTCATTCAACCAAAACATAACATCATCGAACATTCCTTCTATAATCTGAGGTTGAGCACTAGTTACTCTGTTCTTCTTGCCGCATATACCGCTTCTGCGTAAAGGACCTGGAGTTGTCAAATCTATTACCTCAGTTCCACAAGGCCCGACCTGAGATAGCTTCTGCTCGGCGATTGATCATCAGCAACCGTACTTGTCAATATTTCCCCTGCTGGTTTGCTCAATTCAACACTAGCTAGTGTCATCAGAAGATTTGGTATGGCATTCTTACCAGTGGTGGTGATGTGGTAAAACCAAATTGTTCCGTACATTCCTTCTCAATATGCCACTCATCTTCTTCTACTTGTTTATTGCTTCCGCATACTTCACTAATTCGACTGTCAGTATCCTTCTGCTCATCACTTGCTGAATTACAAACCACGATGTCCAATAATGTTTCATCCTGCATTGTACTAATGGTATTCATATCTTCATCAGATTCCCTTTCATTACACCAATCTTCATTCTGGTGCAGGTGAGAAAGCTCATCCATGGAGCAAGCTTTAACCTTCATCTGACAGGCAAGGTTCAAGCTGATGGTACACAAAAACAAATTTCACATCCCATTAGTACCAGCAAAAGCATATGTGTACTCATTCACTCACAATTCACATTAAAACTAATAAAATGGTACCTCTGCCACTGCGGAAGAACGAGCATTGTGCCTTGATCTTGCCGACAAGTCCTCCAAGTGTTTTAAAGCTTGCAGCAGCCCGCCTAACTGCCTTTGATACAGTTCGATTCTGCCAAGCCCATCCAAACGGCAATTTCCAAATCCAGTCAATTCAAATCCTTGAAAAATTTGATCCCAATCAAAAGTATTAACTGGGGACTATTGAAAGGTCTAGGATGGTAATAATCTAACCTAGAGGGGGGTGAATAGGTTCCAACTTAATTCAATTGTCAATTTCGATTTTCAATTTAAATTCCACATCCACATTACATCCAAACTATCCTACACATACGCAATTAAAACGATAAATAAAATGTGCACACATGATGTAGGATTTAACGAGGCAAAACCCACCACTGGGAAAATCCTCGGGCTCCCAAGCCAGGACAATCACTAAGAGAAATGAGTACAGAAAGACTTACAAAACTCATCAACTAGACACACATACTAGTAGGCAGTTTTGTCTCCGCGCTTTGCTACTCGATCTCTCTTCAGTCTTCAAGTGGAAGTGGCACGACACTAACGCGGACGTCAATCACCTTCGCCTCGAACTTTGCAAGATACTAACGCGATCATGCAGAATGTATGGAATGAAATGATTTTTGAAAATTAACCAATTACGAAAATCACAAAGCACATTTTCATAATTGTTTTCAAATTAAAGCACGAAGAAAAAATCAGTGATTAAAAACTAATCTTTTCTCTTTGAAAACAGACGGATAAAAAACTGATTTTTCTTGAAAACAAAACACACTGCTCTTGGCTAAGAAATTCCAAAAACAAGAATCAGAAACTCTGCCGCAGCCCTCAATTGTACCATTTCTTTTCCTCTCCCTGTAAATATGATTTAATGCATGTGTGTGTTATATATGGCAGCCGCAGCCAAACCCCAATCTAATGCAACTATATATATAGGTAGACATAGCATACAAAACATTACAAACACGTGGGCCGCTAAAGTGATAAAGTCTAATCACCAAATCAGTTACACACTTATCATCCTAGTCCAACACAACTTAATCACATAAGTAGAAGAGATAAAGAAAAGAAAGAACTAACTAGGTCATGCACACGGCAAGGAAAAATATATATGCTAGGGTATTATGCTGACTTAAAAAAACACGGGCTTAAACTAAAGCATAATTAATTATACAAATAAACCAAACTCACTTTTTCTAATAGAAAAAACGACTCAACATTTAACCCAAAACTAAATAGCCCACTGAATACAAACTACATGAATGCACATGCATGCCGAACTTACCAGAGTGGATGTCTCTGAAACGCTTGCTATATTTGTGATTGATGGCACAAGAAGTAAACTTAGACTTGAATAATTACAACGGAATACATGCACTAGTCTAAGACATTACAGACTCAGGCGTTTTGTCAGGAATTGCCAATTTTACACTAACAACTATATTGATTTGAAAGGTCCCAAATTCAAATTAATAAATCTTCTGAGCCAAAGGACTCAACAATCACGACACTCTAGCCACTTTTTCCGCCCTGGAAATAAAAACAAGTAATATGATCGACAATCGCGAGTGAGACATCTATATGCCCGTCCTAACTGTAGAATTAACTAAAGGGAGTTTTAATGAAAAGGACAATTTTAAACTTTTTCTTAACCAAAAGCACCTTAATAACTTTCTTTAATAAAAAAGATAAAAATTTTAATCAAAAGGACAAATTTTACCACAACATGACAAAAAACAAAAAGGCTCACATGTTGGAAGCAAAGCCCAATATGCAAGCTATAATTTTTTTTCCCAATTTGCCCATGACAAAATCCAAACTTTTTTAGCCCAAATCTGTCACTTTTTAATTACGAAAATGCCATTGAAACTTTCATTATTTACAAATATGCCATTAAATCATTAAAATCCAAAGACCACAAGAGAAAAAAAATCAAAAATAAATTTTTTTTTATTTTTATAATCAGCCCAATACTCCTGATTATAACATATTTGGTTGGGTGCTTCAAAAATTAAAAGGAATTCAACAAATACACATATAGAATGGGTAGCAAACCCACTGCCCAATTTTTAAAATTATAGAATGGGTATCAAACCCACTGTCCAATTTTTTAAAAATATAGAATGGGTATCAAACCCACTATCCAATTTTGTTTTAGTTAAAATTGATTGTTTGCTTCGTACATTAACTATTTCTAGAACTTCATACATCAACTATTTCTAGAACTCTCCACGGTATACAAGCACTATTTCTAGAACTTCCACATAGCCACTATTTACAATTATACAACCACTATTTTGGAACTTCACACGGCCTACGCACTATTTACAAAACTACCATTGCCACTATTTCTAGAATTTTACTATTTCTAGAACTATTACATTAACTATTTCTAGAACACCATACATCAACTATTTCTAGAACTCACGAGTATACAAGCACTATTTCTAGAACTTCACATAGCCACTTTATTTACAATTATACAACCACTATTTTTGGAACTTCACACGGCCTCTTGCCACTATTTACAAAACTACACATTGCCACTATTTCTAGAATTTACACTATTTCTAGAACTTCATACATTAACTATTTCTAGAACTTCATACATCAACTATTTCTAGAACTCACGAGCAATCACTCATTGCAACACTGTTAAGATTACTTCCTCATCAACTGTTTGAAAATGAGGTAGAATTGCATACCGAGCAATCACTCATTGCAACACTGTTAAGATTACTTCCAATCTGATCTAGGGTCTGCCCCCTTGAGTTTGAGGGTTGATTCTGGAAGATGAGCAAGCCCACTGAAGACGGAGTCACAGCAAACAACTGAAGGGCTTGACCATCCACTCTGAACCCCAGTTCCGTAGCTGAGGACTGGCTCTTGTTAGAAAGGTTTTCCACCCGAAACTTGAACCGGGTGATTTGTTCTTGTGCAATATCCCGTTTAATGCAGTAAATCGAACCATTATCTGAGCCAATAGCTATAAGCAATATCGGAAATAAGTAATAATATACAATGACTCGATTCCAAACGATGTAATCTGCAGTAATGAACAATGACTCGATTCAAAACCCAATCGTTTCTATCAAATTCGGGGGTTCACAAATTCAATCAATGGGCAAAGACACTACCTTTGACTCAGGAAATTGGTTAGTGAATATCCTCATGATTCCAATGCAATCAGGGCTCGCTGTGCTTGAGCTTGAGCTTGAGCCATCGGACTGCATCCTATACAGGTCGAAAACCTTGAGGCGCATTGCCGATTGCTGTGGAGTAATTTGTTCATCTTCTCCAATTGTCACCAAATAGTTGTACTGCTGATTTGACGCCTGCACGGCATAGCCAAACCATGAAATACCAAAATTCCTTTTGGAACAAAAGTACTCCCAACATATAAATTATAATACCTGCAACCTTCGTACCTGCAACCTTCGTTCCTCATCGATGCGATTGGCAGCGGCAACGAGCTCGCCTCGCCTCGATTTCCCAGAGATGAAAATTGTTAGGGGCAGTAACAATTGGAAATTAGGTTTATTAATTTGGTTGGGCCAGCCTTATTTGACCGATTTGGTAACAGCCCGCTCATCTACATTAAACAAAAATTATTAAAGTGTTTTGGTTAAAATACAAAGCTTTACGTCCTTTTTTGTTGGGCTCAATCCAAACTCAATACCCCCCTTCATCCACAGCAGTTTACCAACTTCCAAAACCTTCCTTCTAGCAAATGGCCAAACCAAAAGTGATCCTATATACTTTCAAAACCAGACTTCAAGACTACACCTTCCTTCTGATGACACACTTTAAATTACTAGATGTGATACGAATACCAACTCCAGTAAATATTTCGTTGAACAAATGCCTCCCAAGAAAAACAAAACTTGTATCAACTATCACTCCTCCCTCAATTCTAAAAAGGTTCAGGCGTATAGTCTACTTAATTACCCTTACGAATAATGAAAGAGTTCACTTCGAGGACATAAAAGATATTCTCATCAAACTTCATTGCAGACCCAATGCAGCGGCAGGATCCATGCAGTAATGAAAACAAATTAATGTGACTAGTGAAAACCAAAGTTAGAGAGACTCCAAGGAAAAGATAGGCATGATTACCTATTTTATACATGCACACACAATGAACCAGTACACAAGTCAGTGCCCAACAAAATTTGCTTAGAAGAGTACAGAATAAAAAAGCATGGAAACGATCAGAGCAAATGAATATTTCGAAAGAGAATCCATGAAGTGAAACCAAACCTACTTCACCACAGAGCCACAGCCCACAGGACGATGAGCCTCCACCCTACGCTGCAGACCCAAAACAGAGAGTGAAGTGACCTATAGATGCCATCCATTTTTCTTAATACGACTCTTTTATCATGAAAATAAACTTCTGGATTAGGATATCTCAGCATCAAACATCCAGTTCCATCACTAATGGATGTTCTATGTAACCTACCACAAGAAGATCAAAATAATCATTATCCTGAAAAGCACAGATTAGCACTAGACAAAAACACTACGGATGCTCTCTAGAAAATCTTGTTTTCTTTTTAAACCAAAGAGTAATGATGTGCTGGCAGAATGGGCTATTAAGGAAATATTATTATTCCTTTCCTAACCTGGGCTAAAATCCCACAGATCAGGGAAAAGTCGTATCCTTACCATTCTAGACTAGGTTAATCCCACTAATTGGGGATCACGGCTTGCATGCCATGAGATTATAGATGTGTATTGATTGTACAATATTGTATATAACTTGTACGAAGAATTGTGGTCATATAGAAGAAATACATTCAAAAGCCATCACGCCTCCTACATTCTTACACTCCTACATTCTTTTTACATGGTAGCAGAGCATAATCTTGGTACCTGTATTCCTAGCCTTCAAAACAACATAGCAGAAAATCAAACACCAACAAAATTTTCAAGCGGCAACATAAACCTCAGTATGGATACATCAAGTCCTTACTATGTCCATCACTCAGATCATCCTGGCCATATGCTAGTTCCCGAAAATTGAATGGCTCCAACTATCCATCTTGGAGTAAATCCATGATTCACTCGCCTCCTGCAAAAAACAAGATCGGCTTTGATGGCTCCATTGAGCCTCCATCAGAAATAACGGAGCCAAAGGAATATGCACTCTGGAAACAATGCAATAGCATGATTTTTTATCATGGCTTGCACACTCCGTGGAAGGCAACCTATCCAAAGGCAAGTCGTTCACGCCAAGGTGCAACACTGGCGTGGAAAATTTCGTGAATATCTCAAAAGAATGTTGACAATCTATCAACTCCAAAATCTATTACCTCTTTCACAAGGCACCATGATGTTTCAACCTATTACACACAACTCAAGGGCCTCTGGGGATGAATCTGACACCTATCGCACTCCTCCCACATGCAACCAAATGAAGCAACACAATGAACAAACGGAAGAAGACCGGAATGATGCAATTTTCGCGGGACTCAACGATTCCTACAGTGGAGTTCGCAGCAACATCCTCATGATGACACCGCTACCAAATGTCCGTCAAGCATACTCACCTTCGTTGCAATGTTAGCAAGAGACACAACGTCATATGACGCCGGAACAACCGAGCAATTTTCTCCATTGCCGCTGCAGTTCAAAGTCGACAGAATGACTCCTCAAACAACACTGTACTCACTGCGACAGAGATGACATTCGATTGAAAACTGCAGAACATTAAAATACCACTGCAATTTTTGTGACAAAAATGGGCACACTGAGGAAAGATGTCGATTTAAAAACGGCACAAAAATTCTAGCAGCCGACAGCACCACAAGGCAACAACCGCGCGGGAAAACCAAGGCATCACAAAAGACAGCAGAGCGCGTGACTCTATGCTCATGCTACCGAGAGACAACAAGCCGACATGCCTCCAGCCCATGTTTCCAACTGGGCCCCTTCCTCCCTCCTATCCAATAATCCATTGCAGACCCTTTCTCATGAACAGCTACAACAACTTGCCCATGATGTGTCCTTGATCAATTCCAACCATGTTTCCGGTAATAACAATGCTTATGCAAATGCTGCAGGTCTGCCTCTGTTTCTATCCCTTCAATAAATTCTATATTTTCAAAGCCTTGGATTTTGGATAGCGGAGCTACTGGATCACATCACTACCGATTCCACACTTTCACTAAAACAAATTCATCGCCTCACACCCATAGTCAATTTACCCACGGGTTCTACCGCCCCCAATCACTCTGCTTAATTCCAAGAGACAATACAATTTAATTCCGACATCACTTTAGATAATGTTTTATGTGTCCCATCATTTCGTTTAAACCTCATGTCCGCAAAGAAAGTCACAACATTCTCTAAATTGTTGTGTCATACTATTTCTACATTTTGTGTCTTGGCAGACTTGGCTACAGTGGAAGATGATCGCCTTGGAACAACATAGTGGTCTTTATTACATGTCCCCAAAGTGTATGACACCGGTTTCTTGCCAAGTCTCACAACCCCTCTGACCAAGTATGCCTTGGCCATCCTTCTCCTTCTCGCCTAAATTAGTATCCCATTATCAGCTCTCAAACAATTTATCTTTTGATAATAATTGTGGCATTTGTCCTATGGCCAAACAAACCAGACTTCCTTTTCTTTAAGTTCAATTTCAACTCATGCGCTTTCGATTTATTACATTGTGATATTTCCTTGGGCCCACACAAAATTCCCACACACTCTGAGGCTAGATTCTTTCTTTACCATTGTAGATGATTTTACTAGATGCACATGGATATTTCTTATGCAATTTAAATCAAACACAACAACTTTTGGTAAACCTTCATATCCTTGTACACACACAATTTCATGCCAACATTAAGGCAATTCCTGAAGTTGATAAATGGCTAGAATTTTTATCCATGAAATCATTTTTCCAAACCAATGGCATTGAATATCAACGCACATGTGTTTACACTCCACAACAAAATGGAGTTTGCTTTAACCAACATCGGGCCATATTCTCACCGCCGCACGTGCCCTCCGCTTCCAATCCCACTTACCTCTCATTCTGGGGTGAATGTGTCTTGACAAAATGCTGCCTATCCTTATTAACCGTCTCCCATCACCATTACTCTAATAAATCACCTTGAACTTTTTTGTACAACCAACAATACTCCGCTCATTTGCGCGTTTTTGGTTGCCTGCTATGCTAACAAGTTCATCACACACAAATTTGACACTGGTACAAACGTTGCATTTTTGTTGGCTACCTCATGGTCAAAAGGGTTATAAACTTATTTGGAAACCCATACATTTTTTGCTAGTCGAGATAAGACTTCCACGAAAACCACATTTCCATGTCTACATTTAGCACATTCTCATGAACCACCAGTCCCACACAAACCGTTGTCCACACAACCGTTGTCCACACCTTTCTCTCACCCTCCACACCCATCGCCCACCTAACACCCAATCCACACTAGCCCACCACCCGGCCATGACCCTACCCGACTCAAAGCCATGTACCCACCACATCCAAATCCCACCCTCCCGTGACTACCAACATTGAATCCCTCCTTCCTCCCCCTACTTCCGCTAGCCCGTTACCACTTAGCCCACCCTCTCCTCGCCGCCTCACGCCATCATGACCATAGCCCCCTTTCTCCTACCAACACACCTACTCCCGATACAAGCCCACATTCTCCCGAGATCTGCATCGACACCACCCCTCCCTTCTCAGCCCCACCATAAGCACCTTCCCGACAATCCACCCGTCCTAAGCATCCTCCCGCATGGCATAAAGACTACCACATGTCCAACCACGTAAGTCCATCTACTCCCGCGCCCGTTCTTCGTACCGTTATCCTCTCTTCGATTTTCTCTCATATTCTCGCTTTCCCACCCATTCGCTTTTCAGCTAACATCACGTAGTCCTAATGAGCCCACTTCTTATGCTCAAGCTATCCAAGATCCTCATTGGCAATGTGCCATGCATGCCGAATTAGAAGCTCCGCAACAAAATAACACATGGAGTATGGTTCCACTACCTCTGGTCATAAACTCCATCTACTGCAAATGGGTCTACAAAATCAAATACAAGTCCGATCAAGCACTACGAGCGATACAAAGCCTGCCTTGTCGCCAAGGGTTATACTCAAAGCCGGGTGGTGTCGATCATCAAGAAACCTTTCTCCGACCGCCAAACTCACCACCCTTCGATGTCTTCTACTATCAGATCCGCCCGCCATTGGTATATCCATCAATTAGATGTCCAAAATGCCTTCCTTCATGGTGACTCGCATGAAGTGGGTTTACATGGAGCTCCTCCCCGGCCTTCGCCGACATGGGAGAACAAAGGTATGCCTCCGCCAACAAATCTCTTTATGGACTCAAATGTGCTTCTAGGAAACCGGCTTTCTACCTTTTCAGATACCATTCGAGATCGGTTACAATCAATCGAAAGCCGATTATTCTCTTCACTAAGGCACAAGGTACTTCATTCAATGGGTGGTCCTTATATATGTTGATGATATACTCCTCACAGTAATGATCTTGAAGAAATGAATCACCTTAAAACGTTTTTCTCAAACGCTTCCGCATCAAAGACCTTGAGATCCGAAGTATTTCTGTGTGCATTGAGTTTTCACTTGGCCAAAGAAAGTATTATGTCTCTGCAAGAAAATACGCACTAGATATTTTTACAAGGACTGCATCACAGTAATGCGCTGCATGTTTCGATGGAACAAAATCTTAAGCTCACCTCACAACATGGAGCGTTGCTCAACGACCCAACCAAGTACGTAAGACTGGACAGTGTGCTAATTTATCTCATCGTCGGCCGTGATATATGTCTACTCCGTCCGAACACTTAGTCACCCACATGCATCAACTCTAAAACACACACATGCCGCCTACTTGATCTCAGATACATCAAAGGTACACTCGGTCAAGGCTTACTATTTCCCCGCCCTAGCAATCTTGCCTTGAAAGCCTTCGTGATTCGATTGGGAGGTTGTCGTGCCACAAGGAGATCACACAGGATACGCATTTTCTGAAATTCTCTTATCTCATGGAGATCCAAGAAACAAAACCAATGTCTCTAGATCATCGCCAGGTTTCGAATATCGAGCTATGGCCAATACATGCTTCGGAGCTAACCTTGGCTACGATATTTTACAAGATCTAAAGGTACCACAGTAGCTCCAACACCATTGCATCGTGATAATCACAGCCTTTGTACATTGTCAACCAGCTTTTCCATGAACGAACAAAGCACATTGAAATCGATCGCCATATTGTACGAGAAAAAACTGCAGCCGGAATGATTAGTCTCATATATACGATTTCAAATAGCGCATGTGTTTACAAAAGCTAGAAAGGACCAGCTTCTAGACTTCTACGCAACAAGTTAGAGTTCATGATATTCACTCTCCAACTTGAGGGGGAGTATTAAGGGAAATATTATTATTCCTTTCCTGTAATCCCTGCCAAAATCTACGTATCAGTGGAAAAGTCGTATCCTACCATTCTAGACTAGGTTAATCCATTAATTGGGGATCACGGCTTGCATGCCATGATTATAGATGTGTATTGATTGTACAATATTGTATATAATCCCTGTACGAAGAATTGTGGTCATATAGAAGAAATACATTCAAAAGCCATCACGCTCCTACATTCTTACACTCCTACATTCTTTACATGGGGTGGAAGCTTTACCCTCCCAAAGTTCTGCCCCTCCCCTTTCTCATGATGGAGTACCAATTGGCTACAATAAATAGTTCACATGTAGCTAGACAGAAGACTGAGAGTGTCATGATAATAAGAGAAAATTAAGCGCAATCAAGTAGCAACATTTTCACTGTAATAGGATACATAATGTGACCATTAATACCTCAGAAACAACATAACCATGATTCGCCAGCTGTTAGTTCTTATGTGATGAGTACAAAGTCCAATATTGCCTGTATAGGCATATCTCATGATGTTTTGCATTGTTGTAGCCTTTAGAAAACTACAGGTCGATGCTTTTGTATTTTTTTACTTTCTAATACTTTGAAAATAATGTGCCTCCCTGCCCCTGCGTGTAAAGTGCATGGGACTGTTTGATGGAGGATCAGGACTTCACTTTGTAATTGTTAGTTAGCTGCTGCTCAAGACTAACAACTTATGGCAAGGGAGAATGACAAGTTTACGAAGAACTGGTGACAGAATTGCAACAATTGCATATTACGGGTTCATAGATGAGGATTTAATACCAATAGTTGCAGGAGAAACATTGATTAGTTGATGTAGGATAGGGGGAGAAACACAGATAAAGGAAGGAGATATCCTCCTTTAGTGTACTTCATCATCTTGATTTGGTGGGAGCTTTGTCCTAATTGTTTCTTAGTGCTCGTTGAGCTTTTGTTTAAGGTTTTCTCATCTGTGTTTTAATAAAAAAATTGTTTCTTATAAACAATTCCAAACATATGTTTGACAAGGCCTTTATAATTATGAACCTCATTGTGGTCTCAATAAATGCACTTTGTCAAACTAAGTGCAAAGACGCAAAGGCAGTGAAAGGTGTTTACCCATCTGCAGTAGCATGAAAAATCTCAACAGCCTTAACCGCCCACTTTTATGAACTAGGACCAAATCCAATGTGTTGTCATCATGCTCAGCTTTTGGCGCCACCACTTGGGAACTCTCAACACTTCTGCAAGCATGATTGCAAACCAGGAAGATCTGGAGGCATCATGTGTGGCTGTCAATCCAGTCCATCCTTTATCGGTTCTTGACTTAGAGCGGGTCCTTGGCCAATTTGGAGTTGTTGACAAAGGTAGCTGAGGATGAATAACTTCTGCCTCTGCAGTTACATTGCTCCTTCCCGTTGAAAGTCGTTTTGATTTCGGATCTAGGCCACGTACGTACTCAGATGGTTCAATGCTAGCATGATTGCTACTGCAGATTGTATCCAAGACACAATTGATGGATGGCAATTTCTTTGTACAGGTACGTGGAGTAAAATGTTAATGTACCCAGAAGTTAGAATATTGTTCCAAGTCCAGTTCTAACTCAACAGGTGTTCTGGTATGCAGGACAATGTCTTTAATACCGGTAAGTGTATCGGTTTTTGGTTTTGAGTAGCACTACTAACATGGCAAGGCAACCCAAAGGACTAAAATTGGTGAGCAGCACTTCAATTCAAAGAAAGAAACAAGAAAAGATGCAACTCGCTTTACTCCACAGCAAAGGCCAAAACATGCCTATCGGAATAGGCTTTTTTCTGTAATCTTTTAGTGCCAATTAAAATTATAGTACAAAAAACCCTTTCCTTTTTCTTTTCTTTTTCTCTGTGGTCTGGTCGAATGAAAAAACAAAACATTGATCATTTTCATTGTTTTTCCAGCCTCAATTTGGTACATATGTTTTAGAGGCAGTGAGGACAACCAAGAAACAATCTGAATTAGAATGAAAGAAATACAAAGTTAAAAATAGGAACAACAATAATAACATTCCAACTCAGATCGGTTCAGTTCAGGAAACAAAAAAACAATAATAACATTGATTCACATAACAAAGTTTAAACAGCGGACGTTAATCAGATGAAGCAAAAACTCTAGTAGTGATTAGTAAATTAAACGAGTACTGGAATACGTAAATGGCTAAATCAGTAATTCCAGTAACAGACGGGGCAACTTTCGTTCTTGGTCAGCCAGGACTGAATCAGTAATTCCAGGATACCATTCGATCGCCTTACGATCCCATCCTCATCCAATCCACCGGCAGTCGTAGCCGTATGGATAGCCAATCGGCGGTGGTCCAAGTGGAAGATTACTAAGGTTATAAGCACTCTTTCCATCTAGGTGAATTGTTACATTCTCAGCAATATAGTCATTTCTTGTCATGTTCAACTTCCTTCTATCTCTTTCCTCACTATCATTTAAGACGACCATGCTTGTGTCCAAAGGTTCCCTTCTTCTTCTTCTTCCGTGATGATTGATTTCCGCCATGTTGTCATGATCATCATCCCTTGTTACTCTTCTTCTTTCGCCATAAGTGTTTTCCATCGTGTTGTACTCCCTCCTTATTCTTCTTCTTTTGTTATGAGTCGTGTTGTACTCCCTCCTCGTTTTTCTCCTTTTATTATAGGCGCCTTCCACGGTGTAGTACTCTTCTTCTTTGTAGAGGGGATATATTTATAGAAGGTTATGTTAACATGAATCCTAATTGAATAAGGAGAATACAAATCCTAATCGAATAATTAATTCTTAATTCAATAAGGAGAAAAGTGTACTGTACTTGGGATTATATCCTAATTGAGCAAGGACTTTATTAAATCCTAATTGAATAAGAACACCAAATATAATTCGTGGGATTAAATCCTAATTGTAAACAAAACAAAAAAGAGATGCTATTTGTAAACAAAAAAAATGTGCTCCAACTTTTCATCAGAACATCTCAACATCAAACACCCTGTATCAAATTTCACAAATTTCTTAAAATACGACCATCCTTTTGAGCAGAGAAATTAAACAACTGTAAAGAAAAAATCAGTAATGGAAAAGATGTTAAGACCAAGAAAACTAGAGAAATGTAAAAGAACAGCCCAGAAAACACAACAGAGGACAACACCAACCGGCATATCAATAACCAAACCACCAAGAAATCAGAAGATGGGGCACTTGCTTGAACTCAGAAACTTTTTCTTGTTGCAATTCGGTAATTGCGGCTTAGGCACAGGCAAGTTTTTTATATCAAGGATTTGAATTTTCAATCTCTTGTTTTTATCCTCTCAGAAACTTTTTCTTGTTGCAATTCGGTAAGCTAGGTGGAGCTTTTGCTTACTAGACTCAATCTTCTCTTCATCATTCCAATCAAGTTTAGCCTTATCAGGGTTTTGTATGGAAGAAGAAGAAGGAGGGTTTTGTGCAGACAGCACGGAGAACGGTCTCCAAATCCTTGCCTTTACCAAAGGATGGTAATGGCTTCTTCTTCCTTTGACGAAACAGACCATCTTCCGGATGTGGCTTCCTCTTCTTGTTCTCGTCAACAAGGGTTGCCAACTTGCCACTGCCACACCTTGCTCATCAAGGTCGATTTCGTCAAAGAAGTTGGACAGAACGAAGGACGTGGTTTCGGCCATGAAGAAAGCATCAAGATTATCAAAAAACTCCTGCTGCTTCAATTGAAAAAACAAAAGAAAGGAAATATGACCGTTTGGGAATTGGGATGGATGGTATCGTAATCGTTGCAAACCTCACCGCTTAAACGCGGTTTTAAGCACGTGCCGTTTTCTTCTCATTGGCGCCTTGCCTTCGAACAAAATTAACTAGCTGCGTGAATTGGGCTTTTTTTTGTTTTTAAAAAAAAATATATATATATATATATATGTAATTTAAAAATTAAAAATTAATAACTATCTCAACGCATATATATATATTTTTATTATTTTTATTTCTTTATAATTAATTTTATTTTTTTCAATAGTAATATGTAGAGAGAGACAAATTTGGTATTAGAAATGTTTTACCAAATTGGTGTGCTCCCTTTATATACATAGAAAGAATATAGAGGGCATATTTTGTATCTGATGGGTTGGACCCGGTTTAATTTCTCAGGGTATATTTTGTTAGGTCCAAGTTTTTTGAAATTTTCATAAGATTAAATAATCAAAATTTTAATTTGAAATTAAAACTCAATTTCGATTGAGCAAAACTAATCTCAACTCTATTTTGCATATGAAACTCATTACATATAACACATAAAACGAGTAAAATCTTTATTCATCACAATAATAAACTCACTCATTTCAGCAAGTCATAACAATTTTAAAAAAATTACATCATAAAAGTAACACAATAGTAGATAAAACACAACAAATTAAATTCCTATACTATGCCCTAATTAATCTCAACTCTTCAACTCCATCTTTTCCTTGGTAGCATGGTATTTCTTCTTAACTCAATTTGCTCCCTCATTGAAATCTTTATTCAAATCATGCCTTGGGGCACTAGAGCCAACTCCATCTTTACGAGGTTGGTATTTTTTCGGTGCCGGCGGGCATGACACTTCTTCGGGTCGCTTTAATTTGGTTTCTTTAGATGTTGGGGTCCTAGAACCATATTCATACGGGTCCATTTTGATCACTGAAATCAACTGCAACGTGCACTAGTACACAAAAGATGAATGCACAAAGACAATTGAAGATGTCCAAAGCAAAGGACTCGAGAGAAAATTAGAGGTGAGCTTATTGAGAATACAAAGGCCTATATTTATACAAGTTTGTTGTTGGCTACCAAGAAAAGGATTCCTAACCAAGCTGCGGAAAACTTAAAATTAAGGGAGCCTTCCAAGAGAGAAAGGGAGAGATGAAGAAAAGAGCAACGAATGAAAGAAAGGGTAAAGTCTATGAACAAAAGCTTAGTTTCATGATCTTATTACTTTCCTACTTTTAGTAGGATTAAGATTAGTTTCCTCGACTGTCAACCCAAAAACAAACGGACTCCTATAGAAACGAGGAACCATAATATATAGGAAAAGTGAGGAGAAATTAAAACCCGAGTCGGAAGGCATTTCGATCGGACCCAATATTGCAGCGGCAGTGATCCATGCAGTAATGAAAAACAAATTAATGTGACTAGTGAAAACCAAAGTTAGAGAGACTCCAAGGAAAAGATAGCATGATTACCTATTTTAGACATGCACACACAATGAACCAGTACACAAGTCGGTGCCCAACAAAAATTTTCTTAGAAGAATAAAGAATCGAAAAGCATGGAAACGGTCAGAAAGCAAATGAATATTTCGAAAGAGAATCCAAATCCATGAAGTGAAACCAAAAGATACAGTTTCGGATGCTAAACGAAAATACTGGGGTTCATGTGTTTCAGACTCTGCGCTGTTCTTCAAACTATATATTGCACCACAGAGCTACAGTCCACAGGACGATGAGCCTCCAACCTCCAGCCTACGCTGCAGACCCAAAACAGAACCATTTTTCTTAATACGACTGTTTTATCATGAAAAAATAAACTTGTGAATCAGGACATCTCAGCATCAAACATCCAGTTCCATCACTAATGGATGTTCTAATGTAACCTACCACAAGAAGAACAAGATAATCATTATCCTCCCCCTTTTCATGACGGAGTACCAATTGGCTACAATAAATAGTTCATTCACATGTTACTATTCTCCTTCATCCGTTGCCAACCATTCTTTAATGTCTCCAAGCATTGCATCACCGTCTAAAGGAAGGTCCTCGACGTCCAAGCATATCACAGAAGAAGGAACATCACTCAGCAGCGGCACACATATTACTTCTTAAGCCAAGAGAGACACATGGTTCTAATTTTGAAAATATTTTATGCATGATTTTATCGGCAGAGTGTCGGCATCGACCTTAGTCAGCTATTGACACAATTTTGAATTTTGCACCGCAAACAGGTCTTGTGGTGCGCCTCATATTACTTCTTAACTCAGTTTGCTCCTTGTTGAAATCTTTATTTAAATCACGCTTCAGGCGTTAGAGTCAACTCCACTTTCACGAGGTTGGTATATATTTAATACTAAAGTACTCTTCTAAAATATCTCCCTTGTAAATTAAAGCACTTCATTATATTAATATATGATGTTGGGTTTAATTCATTTCTTATTAAAACATAGTTTGCATATCTTATGGTTTCTGACCCTGAAAAATTTCTTATTAAAACCTTTCTTTTGTTTTTTTCCCCTTTAAAAAGGGGACTACCAGGCCAAGCCACAAAGCACCCACTCTTCAGACCCGACTACTCACAGAGGCATTTCACCCTCCTCTTCCGCCATCATCATGTGATTCACCAAACTTCACGAATCGAATGCAAGACGAATGTAAAATGCGAGCCTAGAATACGCTTTGTTTGTTGAATTCAATTTGTTTGTCCATGCCAAGTCCCATTTCTGAGTATCTATTAAATCAAACTAAGCTATGGAAAAGAATTACGTACCGCGCCTGGAATTCATCTCTTAATACTACACGTTGTATCCATTCAAAGTTCCAACTAGATAATCTAAACTCTATTTTGTATATGAATATATGAAACTCAATATATAACACATAATTAGTAAAATTGTTTATTCATCACAATAATAAAACTCAATTCTTTCTCAGGTAGTCATGACAACATAAAAATAACACAATAATATAGAGAAACGCAACAACGAAACGAAACCCTAAACCCCTAATTTATAATCTTCATTTAGGAGTAGGTTACTTTTTGCTCGTGATTCAATACTTGTTAAGAATGTAGTCTACTCCCCCTTAGTTTAATGTTTTTATTACTTTCCTACCTGGACTCATAAAACAAAAAGATTTGACTTGGCTAATTTCCCATCTACCCTAAAACAAACGGACTCCTTAAAAACAAGGAACCCTGATACATATAAGAAATCTGAATCCTAAAGACAAAAGGAGAAAAACTTGAGTTGTAAGGCAGTAAGCAAAGCACAAATAAAACAAGAAGGGTAAACATGTAACCTGGGCCTTTCTATCTCACTGGATAAACACGACTGTCAAATAAACAGCAAGGAGAGTTCTTCAACACAACCAGTCTGATACAAAAGCTTAAAACTGAACCCACAAAATGAACAAAATATACCCAGTTTTTGTACCATATAAACCTCACTCAAACTACAGGCTCAAACCTTAGTCGACTACTGGCTTACCATCGTGCTGCTTCCTTTGCTTCTGGGCGCATCAGCACAATTGCTTCGACAATATTTCAACTTGTTCTGCAAATGACTTCGTCCCATGCTGACCAATGTGTCTCACCATTTGATTCCCATCGCTTTACATACTTCTCCAGACTTATGCTCAAGCAAATCATCCCAATCAACTTTCCATGCAACAAGCATCCAAGCTGTCGAGAGCGTAAACTAGGTGATAGTCATCAATATCATCCCACTCACCATCAGCTACCAAAGGTGAAGCCAATTGGTTATACCACTTCTGGCAACAAACAGGATTGGTTCTGGTGCCCAAAGTCCTACTGATTGCCTCCCACTTAATATTATCTCGCAGCATCCCATGCTTGGAATATTTTTTTTTCTTCCAACGCTCGTGATCCAGAGATCCTTGTTCACTAGATCAAACAAAGTCTGCACTCCTCTTGGGACCACTCTCCTTTCTTCATGTTTTTGCAGTTTATTCTACGCCGCTTAATCCTTGACATGAATTCTATGTTTGCCAAGTTCATTAGCCACCTTTTCTCCAATTGGGTTTGGCTTCACCTTTCTCTTAGCTTTGATAGCAGCACGTCTGACTTCTTCATACTCTCTTTCCTGGTCCAAGTACGCCTGGAGCTCGCTCTAATAACATATGGGCTCAATATACGCTTTTCTTATCCCTCCAGGGTAAGGTTTCCCAATATCCTTCCAACAATTTCGACTTCGGGGTAATTTCTACAATTGAGTATCATGTCAATGCCTTCGTCACCCAACTGATGTTCCCATGTATGCTAAAACAGCCTTTTCAAGTTTGTCTTCTTCTGCTGAAAACCGCCATTCGCACCTGCCATTTCCGCATCTTTGGGCCGTCAGATGGTGAAGACTTTGATGTCATCAGCAAAATGTACTCTTTGATGTTTCTGTAAGTGTAGAATTTGCATCCTCTGGGTTTTTGTTGCTTGTCTCATCTCCAGTTCCATGCACACTACCGTCAGTTTCTCCAAGAAATTATTTTCTTGAGTTCTGCTTTTTCTGCCCAATTTCTCACCCCAGTTTCTGCATTTCACTTGTTGAATTCTTACTTATTCTTTGTTTTCTTTTTCTTCATGATTCCACCTCTTGCTCCATGACTTGCCCATCTGAATGCTTACTTTCTACTCCAGCCTCTTCCATCAGTTACTTATATTCTGTACCAATTCACCGCCCACCTTTTCTGCCTCTCTTTCTTCTTCTTTTTCTTTTTATTCACTTCTCCTTTGTTCATTTTGGCCTCGCCCATTTTGTCATCCTCAGATAGTTTCTTTCTCTTCTTTTTCATTATCTGCAATGTCAGCTTCTTCCATGATTTTCCCATTGGATTTCTCTCATCATTTCCGGAGCTGCTGTTCATCAATTTTGGTTTGACTGCACCACTATTGACCCTGTTTCCTTCTTCCTTTTCTTTTCTTTTGGCTCCCTTCTCCACTTTCTCTATCAGTTCCACCATTCCCCTCTCCACTTTCCTTATCAGTTCCAACATTCTTGTCATATTCATTGAATTTCTCTATCATTCCGAGTTGCTGCACATCATTCCAAGTTTGACTTCAATTCACTATCGAATTCTCCATTTCCTCTCCCTTCTTCCTTATCCTTTTCTTTTGGCCCCCTTCTCCACTTTCTCTTATCAGTTCCACCATTGTTGTCCCCTTCTCCACTTTCCTTATCAGTTCCAACATTGTTGTCCCTTCTCCACTCTTCCTTATCAGTTCCAACATTATTGTCAAATTCATTGATTTCTTTATCATTTCCGAGCTGCTGTACATCACTTGCTTTGACTTCAATCCACTATTGACCCCCTCCATTTCCTCTTCCTTTTCATTTTCTTTTTCTTTTGACCCTCTTCACTTTCCTATCAGTTTCACCATTCTGTCAAATTTCTGCACCCTGAACTGCCTCACCATTTTGTCCTCAGAGCCTTCAATCGAAGCAGAATTTCTACCAGGTTCATCCGTCTTCCTTTTCTCCTTCAACCTTTTCTTACCTTTCCTTGCTTCAAACTCCAAATCTGTTGTCTAACAAAAGGAAAATGGGTCATGGAATTTCCGGAAACGCGCATAACACATTACAGGAGCATCCAGATACAGATGGAAACGCAAACGCTATGCGATCTACAATTCCAAACAATTACAGCAACTCACAAGGGCATATTAGCAAACGCATCAAAAATAAAGAAATAACTCCAACAAACGCATCCGAAAATTAAACCCCTAAAACCCCTAACAAATGTTATTATTTAAAAATCCATGTATAATTGATTTTCCTTGAAAATCAAAGTTTGGGCTCTACTAAATAAATGTAAAATTCTAATTTGAAAGTTTTTGTTTGAAGAAAAATAATCAAAGAAACAGTTGTTCTACTTTCACTTTCCTTATCCTTGCAACCAGTGAGAGAGAAGAGAACCAACCTGAGAGCTTGCCGCCGAAGAGGTTTCTGCTGCACACGGCGCGAGCAGATGTCGCGGTGGTGGAGAGACTTCCTCGTCGAGCAGAGGCTGGCGTAAAATTCGAGCAGAGGTCGGGCGGGAGGGTTGAGAGAGAGAAAATATCGGCTGCTAGGATTTCTTACTGACTGGCTGGGTATTTAAGCTTTTGGGACTGCAAATAACCCCAAAACTTTATTAAATATTTCACAATAACCCCCGATTTTTCATAATTGTTTTACAAAATGACCCGCGAATCCTAAGCCATGCCAAAACGAATTGAGCCACACCACTCACAGAGTGTAACTGATGCTACGGTCAAGTGGTAGTGATATTTTTTATATTTATAATTGAAAAGTATTAGGTTTTAATTGGGCCGACAAATGATATTAATTTATTTTATTATTTTTAAATCGAATTGAACACAAATCGCACTCGCACCCGAGCGAGATTGGATTGGGTACGAAATTGAAGAACCCAAGTGGCTCATTGACCTGCATAATTTCCTTACACAATGGTACATAGGGGTGGGTTTCTGGATTGGGTTTGATTTGGCTTGGCACTAAAAAATAACCAAACCAAACTAACTAAAAATTTTAATTTGAAATTAAAACTCAATTTCATCAAGGTAGATGCAAACTAATCTCAACTCTATTCTCGTATATAAAACTCTATTATATATAACACATAAAACGAGTAAAATCTTTATTTATAAACTCACTTATTTCATTAAATCATAACAATTAAAAAATTGCATCATAAAAGCAACACAATGTAGAGAAAAACACAACAAATTAAACTCCCATACTATACCCTAATTAATCTCAACTCTTAACTCCATCTTTTCCTTGGTAGCATGGTATTTCTTCTTAACTCAATTTACTCTCATTGAAATCTTTATTCAAATCATGCCTTGGAGCATTAGAGCCAACTCCATCTTTACGTAGGTTGGTATTTTTCGGTGCCGGGCGGGCATGAAACTTTCTTCGGTCGCTTAATTTGCTTTTAGTTGTTGGGGTCTCTGTAACCATATTCGCTTGTTCATCTTAATCAACAAATCAACCGCAACGCACCTGCATACAAAAGCATAAAACGTGATTTACATAATTAAAGATGTCCAAATCAGTACTCAGAGAAATTATGGTGAGCTTTATTGAGAATGTTAAGGACTATATTTATACAAGTTGTTTGTCGCTCTTAAGAAAAGGACTCCTAACTGTCGGGGAAAACTTAAAATTGAAGCCTTCCAAGAGAGAGAGGGAGTCCAAGAAAAGAGTAACGAGTGAAAGAAAAGGTAAAGTCTGAAGAAAAGATTGAATACTTTCCCTGATTAAACAATTAGGATTAGTTTCTGGACTCATAAAACAAAAGTTTAGTTTTTAGTTTTCATCTACCCAAAAAAGAAAAAACCAACTCCTAAATCCTAAATAAACAACGAAGTCGGAAGGCGTTTCGATGAGAGTACTCGGCAATGCCTATCGATCCAGCTTATTTGTATACATACAATGGCCACACAAGTAAGTTATTACCTAGTAACAATATCTTTCTGCAACCTATATACTCAAAGGTCTTCCCTGTTACACCAATCATCTTCATTTTCAAAGAGGTCATCGGATAGTCTGCAGCAGGAAGGAAGCTCATCCATGGAGCAAATTTTGGCCTTTCATCTGTCCCAGCAGGCTTGGGCAGCAGATCGCAGAATGCTTGGTGTACTGGCTCGATAAGAAGTTTACGTACAGTGAGTCTAAAGCTGATGGTACACAAAAACAAAATTCACTTAATAATCCAGTTCACTTATCAAGCTCACTAATCAAGTCCTCCTCCATTGTCAAAAGATTATCCAAGCAATCATCAGTCCTCTTCCTCTTGACCCCATTACCCGAAACAGTAACCGCAAGCATTGCTAATCGGAGAAACATGGACGCTTGAGAGAAGAGACTGTGGAATCAAAGAAATCTCCCTCAGTGGGCCTCAGATGATCAGGGATCTTGAAACTCACCTCCAAATTTCTTCACGAAACAAAAATACAAACGGAAGAGACGTGAGATTTCTGCCTAAACCAAAACCTAACGTGGGTAACGTCAAAGAAGAAAACCAACACTTTCCAACACAACGTACGCCTAATTGTGAAGAGCAGCGAATAGAAGAGTGCAATTGATTGTAATTGTATGATGATATGAGAATTTGGGAACGGAGAGAGAAGAATTAGGGTTTATATGAATGGAATTTGGGACCAAATATACAACCTAATTCTATTATAATGTATTAATTTCAAATTCCTCTCTCTCTCTCTCTCTCTCTTCGCTCACCGCCACCGAATCGCGTGCGAGGGCTTCAACTTGAATTCGCTCCACCCTCCACTCCCGCTGCTTTTTCTGGTTCTTCGACTGCAAACTGTTACATTTTTGACTCTCGCTTCTCTTCTTCGTTCTCACTTCTTTCTTTAGGGCACGTGCTATTTGTTTGTTTCCCAACGGTAATATAGAGTAAATAGGATATCTACTTGATTTTTTGAAATTCTTGCGCGGACTTGAGCGCCATTTTGCTTCGTTGAATACAACTTTTCAGTTTTGCCTTCCTCTTCATAATTCATTTATCATGATTCATTAGAGCATTTCTAATAGTTTATTGACTCATGTAGTTTGAAAACTAAAATTTGTTAATTCACAATTTTGTTCCAACAGACTATAAATTCTAAATTTGAAAACTTATTTGACAACTTTGTCGAGCACAAAAATCAGACGCGACACTTCAAATTTAGTTTTACGATTAATTTCGAGACGCTTCAGTTATCTACCTTGCTACTTACGTTAGGTCAGAAAGCATATGGGCCGAATTGAAATCGAATCGAATAGAACCACGGCCTTTATTGTAATCGTATTTCTACATTTTGATACAAACCTGGAGATGTTTTCAGACACTACTAAGACTCGGTTTCATATGATCAACCGAGCTTATTTTATTTACACATGTCATGTGATGAGGTTCACCTTGGGTGCTGTAGAGTAGATCTTCCTCGATAGATATTCACCGCAATGCATCATGCATGTCATGGATGATGAAGATCATAGCAATAAGGTGGGAGCTTTGATGGTCCCTTTAATACCCTTCATAGCAAGGTGGAAGCCACATCTTGAAACTAATTTAGGTAGTTTCTTCCAGATACCTCCAAAGCTGAAATCGAGCTTAGCGATGTTCGACATTCGTATATAAACTGCAAATCGTGAAATTAGTGCTTTGAATAAATTCACAAGCACCATAAATATCATAGCTAGAATTATGAATTTAGGGGCATAGTTTGGTTCAATGGATTTACATCATGGAGATTAAAAAGTTCTCAATACGGGTGGCACTCTTTGGAAAGCCCCATGTTTTTCAATGGCAAGCTCAAACACCAAGTTTGAGATTAGAATGAATCCTGTGTTCACTCCACATGTATTCATAATAAATCCATACTGAATACACAAATACATATGCAATATAACATAAACAAATTCAAAAAAGTACGTAAAGTAAATAATTTGGCTATTCTTATGTGTAGAGTAGTCTAGACTCCTCACATCTGGGTATGTGGACTTTAAGCCCATTCCAAATTCAAAAAGAAACAAATGGGACAGACTGGGTAAGCCCATGCCTAAGCAAGGGGTCCTGCTTGGTACCTCTAATGCCAAAACAGAAGATCACGTCGCACACCCTACCAAACGCTAGGTGTGTGATTCAGAGTCTTGCCAAGCAGTATGCCATTGTGGACTACAACCGAAGGCTATTATCGTCCCTAGGTAGACTGAACAAAGTATATACCATCTGCATGGCTCCGGAAGTTGAATCACTGAGGAGTACTCATTCTTTCACTGGGACCATCGGGACTGGGCCATTTCGTATGTCTGAGGTATCTCGAGGTCTAGCCAGGAGGCTCCAGACGACTCATCAACCTTGATTAAATCAAGGGAGGTGTTTTCCGGTGCAAACACGAGCCTCAAGCACCCATGGAATCCCTAAATTTCCACGACTAGGGATATCACTTTCAAGAGTCAACGAGCATTCCATGGTCCGCCTCTTCCCAGGTCTCGGTAGCCTATCCCCGAGGTCTTCAATGTCTTCGACAGACGATGGTGGTTGGAAAGGAATTCCTGGGTCTAGGTTTTGATAAGCATTCAAGAGGAGTCTCTTAATTCTCGACATCGAGCTAGTCCCGCATCACAACCTCAATGATAAGTAAGCTCAGGGATGGGTGCCATGATCATCAACGACGATAAGTAGCTCTGGCGAGGTTTCTGGATCGCAGCTCTGCTGTACACAAGGTGAAGGTGGCGCTAAGTCGAAGGAAGAAGACATGTCAATGATATGTCGATGGACTCGGGATAAGGACTCGGCATGGCTTTGAAGGCTCATGTACTTTAACAATGCACGGACTAGGTGTGGCTCCAAATTACAGTTTTACTATTTTTGGATTTTAGAATCCCTTCGATTTCTCTCTTCTTTTCGACATACCTACATATGCATCAACAGATAACATGCATATAGTATAGAACAATAATCATACTATTCATTGTAGACTTAAATCCCCTTAGTTGATCTTTGTTTATCTATATAGTCCAAGTGTGTTATGCAAACTTATAAGATGATGTTATCCACAAAACCCCAAGGGTTGCGCATTAGCTAAGTCGATCATATCCACAAGACCATCATGATGTCTTCGAGATCTCAACAATCATGTGCTCACCGCCATCCCCGCCTCCCGCCCTTCCTCCCTCCGAATCAGATCGCCTTTCCTCCTCCTCCTCCTCCTCCTCTTCCTCTTCCAAGCGAACCACCTCCCCTCGTCCGGGACCGCACTTCCTAAAGTCATTGCTTCCAAGAGCAAAGAATGAGACGTAAGTTCCCTGGCGCGGAGGAAAAAATCATGCGTAACTTTCCAATCGCTCAAAAGGGCTTTTTTTTTTAAAAAATTTATGAAGACGCTTGACGCTTCTCGAATAAAGAGCTAAGGCAAATGGAAATAATGCTGGAAGAAGTGGCCGATAATTCTTGTTGACCATAATTCTATTGTTGACGAGGTAATAAAAATTTGCATATTTATTTTTGCAATGCCTCACTAAACTCGACTTGATCTCACATTTTTCCTTTCCTCTAAAACTCATAACTTCACTAATATTTGCTTATGCTTCTCTTTAGCCCCACAGCAAAGTAACTCGCGAACGCAAGTCGCATAGTCGGTCGGTACAGTTCTGCTACAAGCTTAACTTCCAACCTGGCGTATACTCAATCCGCAGATGAAGTCAAGGGAGCAATCCAATGGAAGCTAATGAGCAACCCGATGGAAGCTAGAAGCAACCTAATGGAAGCTAAGAAGCAACCCCGATGAAGTCGATGCATTCGATGATCTCCAAATGAAGCAAGAAACTAAAGACTTGAAGTTTGTTGTTTTTGCATAAATAAGGTAACGGCTAATTTGTTTAGTCGCTTGTTTTGTATGTTTTGTGACAACTACGCTTGTTGGTTTTGTCCTCAGACATACCAAGTGGTCTGTTTCACAATTATCATGGTCTCTGCATGGACAGAATCGTGCCCTGTACTGTGCGTAACCATCAATGCTTGCGTATAATGAGATTTATATTCATTGTAATTTCATTTGCTCAATATCAAGAAACACAGACTCTCGCTTCCTCTCAAGCTCTCTCTCTCCTCGAAATACATTTTTAGCTTTCTAAACATACATTTGAAAGCTTAAAGCTTTATCAACTAAATAATACAGCCTGGTACTATTTCTATACGGCATCGAGGCCATAGTTTGATTCTGAAAAGAGGCGAACTGTGGAAGAGATATTCTTTCCGGAGACCCAGCAAGTGATAAAGCGTGGTTCCTATTATTTGTTAGTTTATTGATATCCACTAAGAAAATGGTGGATCAGTTCTTCGTGGAGATTTACGAACTCCATTTGGATCGCGGCAAACTATGATTGGGTCACAAATGAGACTATCCTCATAGCACACTCTATAGGATGCATTGTAGATGTGGCCATAACCACAGCTATCATGCACTACTCCAGGAGGAAGAAGGATCCTCGGAGATGAAGAGCAAGTGGCTGAGCAAATTCCCAGGGAAGACCTACCATTTCCAGAGAAGACAGTATCAAAACGCTAAGGCGCTGAAGTCTCATACAAGCGAGCATTAATCGATGAGCTCTTCCTCGCATCGAAACGAGAAGACCGCAAAAAGAGCTTGAGACATTTGAGAAGAGAGTTCGTAGACAAAAAGGTACGAGCTATTAAACCTGCCAAGAAGAACAGATTTTTGAATATAAGGAGAATGACAGATGGTGAAAGTCTAGGATGATTATTTGGCTAGATTTTTGGAATTATAAACAACCTAAAATCTCTCGTGAAGATGTGCCTGAAAAAGGATACAAAACCATCGATTTAGCTCCAAGTAGAAGATATAAGTCCATTGTATCTATCATTGAAGAAACTCGATCTAGATGATGGTCAGAAATAAGAGGGTCATCGTGATTCAAGGTCTATGATAAAAATGGAAGACTTGCATGATGAAAGGGATAGTGGTAAATTCGAATCAGAAAACGTTTAGTAGTTTCGTAGTTGGTAGTAGCCAAGGCACTAGTACGCCCAAAGGTCCACAGAGTAGCCAAATCACAAGTGGTCAAACTGTCCCGTAATGGAAATGTGAACAAAGAACAATGGCCTCGGTCGGAATAATTATTTTAGAGGAAATTGGAACAACAGTTCAATTCACGTAACAAGCAAGGGAGCGTTGTTAGCCAAAGTGGTGTGAAACCACAAGGTCAAGTTTTGTCATAAGTATCATTTGCATGTGTAGACACAAAGGAAAGCTATGTGGAAAATGCAATCGGTTTGGTCATATTGCAAAGGACTCCGTGATACCACAAGCAAGTAGCCAACTATGAAGGAAGAAGAAGTAACCACTAAACCATGTTCTATGCTTGTCACTCATTATGCAAGATTGAAGTGTATGGTTCGTGGATATATTTCGGTAGCAATCACATGACATCCCAAGAATCGTGGTTAATAAACATTGACAGCATTCGTGACCTACAAAGTCAAAATGGGATCGAGATCTCGTATTGTGCAATCGGGTAGCACCTAGCGGTCAACTCGTGGAAAAGGTATATACATGAAGTTTTATTGTTCCAGGTTTGGATGAAAACCTACCGAGTGTTGGTCGATGACGAGTATGGGTACTAAGTGTATTATCTTGGGGGTACATGGTCAGTTATCATCATGATGTAGTCTCAACAATGTTGTAGCAAAAGGATCATGGCAGGAAATCATGCTTTCCTCTTTTCATTAGAATCGATAGCGCCCTGCTAGGTATGCATCCGTGGTTAAAGATTCCCTCGGATTTGGCACAAGACTCGACACTTGAACTTTACTAGCATGAAGATGATGCAACAGAAGGAAATGGTATTATGATTAATGTCTCCGACAGAGATGAAAGATGTGTGCGGTTGCTTGTATTTGTGAAAACATCACAGAGCCATTCAATAAAGAGACAAGAGCAAGTCATCCACTTGAACTCGGTACACACAGATTTCAGTGACCAAATGCAAAATGAGTTCATTTGAGGAAATAGGCACATCACATTCATTGGTGATTTCTTTAGAATGTCAAGTATACTTTCCTAAAACAAACTGAGCACCTTCAATGTGTTCAAGAAATTCAAAGCCTTTGTTGAATTACAAAGTAGGTTCAACAAGAAGCCGGTATACAAGAGGTGGTGAATACACCCTGCTACGAAGCTTCTCGATTACCGTGCAAGCATGGGAATGATAATCAACTATTGCTCAGCTTCCCTGCCAGTAATGCAGTTGGCCGAGAAGAAATAGAATCCATTGGTGAAATGGCAAGGTCTGATGGCCGAGAAAGGAATTCCAAAGGGTTTTCTCGGGGCGTGTTTATAAGCATACCGTGAGTATCTTATTGTTCAATATCAAGAACTGTGGTTCTGTGGTACTGCGGCGTAACTACTACTTCGCTGGTGTACAATGAGATTTATATTCATTGTAATTCTTATTGTTCAATATCAAGAAATACAGACTCTTGCTCTCTCAAGCTATCTTCTCCAAATACATTTTAGCTTTCTCAAATACATTTGAAAGTTTAAAGTTTTATCAACCAAACAATATATGCATGGTACCATTTACATAGTTCGCCACCATCCGAGAAACAAAATATTCGATTTAATTTGGTCTTTTCAATCAAAATATCACAAATGTGACGAGTGACTTAATGTGGTGTTCAAGTGGTTTTCCATAATTTATTCATTAATTAAAAAATGATTCCATCATATTCTCTTCCTCCTCCTCTCTCTCTTCCTCAAGTAGCACGAATTTCACCACTAAAATTAGATATGGGATCTCTAACCTTGACCCGCTTGTCGACTCGGCTGTTGCTTTCGCTGGGATCGCTCTTGAATCAAATATCTAGGATTATGAGCCAATAGCAGCGCACTCTATGACATAAATGGTCCTTTCAAAAGTTCTATTCATAAGGCCTCATGTAGACACACCGTATCTCCTTCCAACGCTCATGCGCCACGCTCATCCTTTCCACAATGAGCATGTCTTCGATTTTCGCCTTCTTCTTATGCAACCTTTCCTTATGATTGCATACTCCCTCCTAATCGCTTCCCTTGAATCCCTATTCTGAACTGAATAATAGATGTCAATCAACCTTAAAGAGTATGATTGAAACTATTCACTTATAGTTTACAATAAACTTAGTGAAATCATCTCGAGAGAAATGCAAGGAAAAGTCTGCCATTTTCCCATTGATGGAAGTTCTAGACTCTCAAGATCTTGAAAGATCTTTTCCATCTTATATCCATGTTGTTAATGATGCCCAAATTGCCATTTTGGCATTTAACGTACTATAGACAACTCGATAGAAACGAGCTACTTGTTTCCATGTCATGCATCCTATGCAAACTTTCAACCAACACACACAAGCAAGGTCCATGTGCTTATGTAGTTTAAGCTCCCTACCAGTGAAGTGAAGATTAAGCATTTAGCCTATTTTGTCATCCTCATGTACTTAGTGTAACTATTACACTTATGTTTCAAGCTTGTTTCGTAAAGAGGTACATTAGGTCCGGTTTACTGAGCATGTATGTTAATCTTCACTATCGAGACATTCTCAATGAAGATTTGCAAGGAAAGATTGCCCTCTTAGGCTCCTTTTGTCAAGTATAATGGTAAGTGGATTTTAGACATGTCGATATCTACATGATGTAACATAACATAACTTGTATTAGATTTGTTTGTTTTTAAAACTACTTGATTTAGTCTTTGAATCAAATAGTATCACCCATTATTTTTGGAAAATTCTATACCTCCTAATTGGAACTGTGAGTGTTTGAACTTAGCTGGGTATGAGGCTCACCATTACGAAGCTCACCTCATCGTGGTCCGACATTGGCTAGCTTACAATAATGAGAGGGAACAACTATTGTATCTACCCATTCATAGCTCTTGTGATTACCCATCTATTATGGCCTCTGTGAGAATCTTACCTCGTGAGAGTCCTCTTTATTGGCATTTCACTTAGTTAAGTCAAGTTTCCATCATGGTTGTTCACATAGTGGTTTCAAGATGGACCTCAGAGTATTCTCTTATTGGTCATAATTTCTTCGTTGCCTATCTTCACAATATCAAATGTATAGAAGAGACTCCTTCGTGATAAGTCAAATACCATGCGCCCGCATAATAGTAAGTGAAGCGCTATGCATCATCAAAACCTTCGTGGAAAGTCTACCCATGATGGAAGGCCCACAAAGAGATGTTCAACATCCCTCGCTTATCAATTCTAATATTCTTGCATGAGGGAGTAGTATTGGGCTACACTATTTAATATCATTAGAACAATAAGTAATTCTTATTACAACCATTGGTTCATGGTAATGAATTAGTTGCTATAATAATTTGCATCATGAATGACAGATACATAATTATTACATTAATTTATCTCTAAATTTATACTTAGCACTCTAATATATGTAAATCGAGCCAATTAAGTATTTATATGTTTTGAAGAGTTTAGATGCTATGAAGGTTATTGGCTTATATGCCAGGTAGGGATTATTTAAGCAAAGAGTCATGTGGCGAAATTAATTGACAGGAACAAAACTGACTATTATCCATTAAACAGGAAGTAATAAGATAGCATGTTCAAGAAAAGAAAAAGAGTTTCTGTAGCACTGGACAGAGAGAGTAATCTTCCAAAAGCTAATTGGCCGGTGGGTTTCTTTGTGAAGATCGTTTTTGTATTTAACAAAGAGAGATGAAAAAGGAAATTTCCATCGCGGTGGAAAATATCGTGAAGGTGAATCCCACTATATTGATGTCCATTTTCCAGCAAAATCTACCGAGACGACTTATGGGCGGGAGCCGACAAGCACAGTTTTGGACATCTTCTTCCGGGCGTGAAACAAAAGAGCGCAGAAAGGAAGATCAGCTAATTTGGTTTTTAGTTTCAGTTTTATGCAATTTATTTTCCTTCTTGGAATTACTATGGACATCTTTCTCATGGTTCTAAACTCTTAGCTAAGGCTAAGGCTAAGAGGAAACCCCAATTATGATTACTCTAGTTTTATAATTGTTCAATCCATGGATTTCAGATTATGATTAATTTTCATTCACTAGTTGAATTGCAATTTTAATATTTTGTTCTTTGTGCTTGACCATAGCCTAGGATTTTGATGTTGAAAAATTATATGCATATGAATTTACTTATGACCATGAATTGGATTCTATAGATGCTTGTGAATGAGAATCGTGAACTTATATTTTGATCCGACCTTAGACGAATATTAGTTTGTGTGGCTTCCAGAAAGTTAGCTATTTGTTTGATGTGACCAAATTAATAAGTAGTTAATTTGTTTCTTGAATTTTTGCTTATTTGTGTATATCGACCATGGATGTATAAATTGTAGGAATAGTTGAGTTTAAGTGTGACCAATGTAAAATTCAAGCATCTCTTTGGAAATTATTGGTACGTGTACCGATCACGAACTCATGTATGGAAGTTGTTTTTGTTAACTGAGCACTGTGAGTTGACAATTGATAGTAGAGTATGATGACTAGTGGTGGAATCAAAGCCTTAATGTTTTCTTACATTTGTTTTCAATCTGTATTTCAGTTTCATCATTGTTTAATTCTTAATTCTTCTTCAATACAAATCCAATCTTTTGTTTCATTTAGTTAAGTAATAGTTATAGGATTCAATTGTTAAGTCAACCCTATTTGCATATTTCTACTGCAAATGATACATGCACTTGTGAGTAAATTTGATTTTGAATTAATTTGTTTCTTAGGTTAATTCTAAATACACATCAAGTTTTTAGCGCCCGTTGTTGCCGGGATTGTAATTCTCAATTTAATTCTTTGATTTTTACTTATCATATAATTCTTATTTCATAGTCATTTGGTTTTCTTCCGCGTGTTCCTTTTAATTTTTGTTTATTTATTTTAGGTATCATTTAGGTTTTATAAACCTGGCGGGTCAGTCTTATAATTTCTCGCCAGATATTTTTGTTGGGTTCAAAATCTTTAAAATTTTCATAAGATTAATTAATAAAAAATTTTAACTCAATTTCTTGACGTGATGCAAAACTATCTCAACTCTATTTTGCATATGAAACTCATTATATATAACACATAAAACTAGTAAAATCTTATTCATCACAAAATAAACTCCCTGCCATCATAAAAGTAACACAGCCAGAAAGAAACACAACAAATTAAACTCCTATACCCTAATTAATCTCAACTCTTCAACTCCATCTTTCCTGCAGCATGGTATTTCTTCAACTCAATTTGCTCCCCATTGAAATCTTATTCAAATCATCACTGGGGCATTGTGAGCCTAACTCCATCTTTACAAGGTTGGTATTTTTTTGGTGCCGGCGGGCATGACACTTCTTCTCGGTCGCTTCAATTTTGTTTCTTTAGGTGTCAAGTCCTAGAACCATATCCATATAGTCCATCTTCGCCTACTAAAATCGAATCGTAACGCGTACTCGCGACAATAAAAAGATTTAACGTGACGAGACAATTGAAGATGTCCAAGAAAAGGACCAAAATTAAAGGTGAGCATATCGAGAATACTAAGACCTATATTTATACAAGCTGTTGTTGGCTACCAAAATGCGGATTCCTAACCGTCAAAGGAAAACGTAAAAATTAAGGGAGCCTTCCAAGAGAGAAAGGGAGAGATGAAAAAAGAGTAACGTAAGAAAGAAAGGGTAAAGTCTATGAACAAAAGCTTAGTTTCATGTTCTTGTTACTTTCCTACTTTTAGTAGGATTAGATTAGTTTAATGGACTGTCAACTCAAAAACAAACGGACTCCTATAGAGACAAGGAACCATAATATATAGGAAAAGTGAATCCTGAGAGAAAAGGAGAAATTAAAACCTGAGTCGGAAGGCATTCTCCTTTAGTGTACTTCATCATCTTGATTTGGTGGGAGCTTTGTCCTGATTGTTTCTTAGTGCTCGTTGAGCTTTTGTTTAAGGTTTTCTCATCTGTGTTTTAATAAAAAAATTGTTTCTTATAAACAATTCCAAACATATGTTTGACAAGGCCTTTATAATTATGAACCTCATTGTGGTCTCAATAAATGCAGTTTGTCAAACTAAGTGCAAAGACGCAAAGGCAGTGAAAGGTGTTTACCCATCTGCAGTAGCATGAAAAATCTCAACAGCCTTAACCGCCCACTTTTATGAACTAGGACCAAATCCAATGTGTTGTCATCATGCTCAGCTTTTGGCGCCACCACTTGGGAACTCTCAACACTTCTGCAAGCATGATTGCAAACCAGGAAGATCTGGAGGCATCATGTGTGGCTGTCAATCCAGTCCATCCTTTATCGGTTCTTGACTTAGAGCGGGTCCTTGGCCAATTTGGAGTTGTTGACAAAGGTAGCTGAGGATGAATAACTTCTGCCTCTGCAGTTACATTGCTCCTTCCCGTTGAAAGTCGTTTTGATTTCGGATCTAGGCCACGTACGTACTCAGATATGGTTCAATGCTAGCATGATTGCTACTGCAGATTGTATCCAAGACACAATTGATGGATGGCAATTTCTTTGTACAGGTACGTGGAGTGAAATGTTAATGTACCTAGAAGTTAGAATATTGTTCCAAGTCCAGTTCTAACTCAACAGGTGTTCTGGTATGCAGGACAATGTCTTTAATACCGGTAAGTGTATCGGTTTTTGGTTTTGAGTAGCCCTACTAACATGGCAAGGCAACCCAAAGGACTAAAATTGGTGAGCAGCACTTCAATTCAAAGAAAGAAACAAGAAAAGATGCAACTCGCTTTACTCCACAGCAAAGGCCAAAACATGCCTATCGGAATAGGCTTTTTTCTGTAATCTTTTAGTGCCAATTAAAATTATAGTACAAAAAACCCTTTCCTTTTTCTTTTCTTTTTCTCTGTGGTCTGGTCGAATGAAAAAACAAAACATTGATCATTTTCATTGTTTTTCCAGCCTCAATTTGGTACATATGTTTTAGAGGCAGTGAGGACAACCAAGAAACAATCTGAATTAGAATGAAAGAAATACAAATTTAAAAATAGGAACAACAATAATAACATTCCAACTCAGATCGGTTCAGTTCAGGAAACAAAAAAACAATAATAACATTGATTCACATAACAAAGTTTAAACAGCCGACGTTAATCAGATGAAGCAAAAACTCTAGTAGTGATGAGTAAATTAAACGAGTACTGGAATACGTAAATGGCTAAATCAGTAATTCCAGTAACAGACGCGGAAACTTTCGTTCTTGGTCAGCCAGGACTGAATCAGTAATTCCAGGATACCATTCGATCGCCTTACGATCCCATCCTCATCCAATCCACCGGCAGTCGTAGCCGTATGGATAGCCAATCGGCGGTGGTCCAAGTGGAAGATTACTAAGGTTATAAGCACTCTTTCCATCTAGGTGAATTGTTACATTCTCAGCAATATAGTCATTTCTTGTCATGTTCAACTTCCTTCTATCTCTTTCCTGACTATCATTTAAGACGACCATGCTTGTGTCCAAAGGTTCCCTTCTTCTTCTTCTTCCGTGATGATTGATTTCCGCCATGTTGTCATGATCATCATCCCTTGTTACTCTTCTTCTTTCGCCATAAGTGTTTTCCATCGTGTTGTACTCCCTCCTTATTCTTCTTCTTTTGTTATGAGTCGTGTTGTACTCCCTCCTCGTTTTTCTCCTGCGCCTTCCACGGTGTAGTACTCTTCTTCTTTGTAGAGGGGATATATTTATAGAAGGTTATGTTAACATGAATCCTAATTGAATAAGGAGAATACAAATCCTAATTGAATAATTAATTCTTAATTCAATAAGGAGAAAAGTGTACTGTACTTGGGATTATATCCTAATTGAGCAAGGACTTTATTAAATCCTAATTGAATAAGAACACCAAATATAATTCGTGGGATTAAATCCTAATTGTAAACAAAACAAAAAAGAGATGCTATTTGTAAACAAAAAAAATGTGCTCCAACTTTTCATCAGAACATCTCAACATCAAACACCCTGTATCAAATTTCACAAATTTCTTAAAATACGACCATCCTTTTGAGCAGAGAAATTAAACAACTGTAAAGAAAAAATCAGTAATGGAAAAGATGTTAAGACCAAGAAAACTAGAGAAATGTAAAAGAACAGCCCAGAAAACACAACAGAGGACAACACCAACCGGCATATCAATAACCAAACCACCAAGAAATCAGAAGATGGGGCACTTGCTTGAACTCAGAAACTTTTTCTTGTTGCAATTCGGTAATTGCGGCTTAGGCACAGGCAAGTTTTTTATATCAAGGATTTGAATTTTCAATCTCTTGTTTTTATCCTCTCAGAAACTTTTTCTTGTTGCAATTCGGTAAGCTAGGTGGAGCTTTTGCTTACTAGACTCAATCTTCTCTTCATCATTCCAATCAAGTTTAGCCTTATCAGGGTTTTGTATGGAAGAAGAAGAAGGAGGGTTTTGTGCAGACAGCACGGAGAACGGTCTCCAAATCCTTGCCTTTACCAAAGGATGGTAATGGCTTCTTCTTCCTTTGACGAAACAGACCATCTTCCGGATGTGGCTTCCTCTTCTTGTTCTCGTCAACAAGGGTTGCCAACTTGCCACTGCCACACCTTGCTCATCAAGGTCGATTTCGTCAAAGAAGTTGGACAGAACGAAGGACGTGGTTTCGGCCATGAAGAAAGCATCAAGATTATCAAAAAACTCCTGCTGCTTCAATTGAAAAAACAAAAGAAAGGAAATATGACCGTTTGGGAATTGGGATGGATGGTATCGTAATCGTTGCAAACCTCACCGCTTAAACGCGGTTTTAAGCACGTGCCGTTTTCTTCTCATTGGCGCCTTGCCTTCGAACAAAATTAACTAGCTGCGTGAATTGGGCTTTTTTTTGTTTTTAAAAAAAAATATATATATATATATATATGTAATTTAAAAATTAAAAATTAATAACTATCTCAACGCATATATATATATTTTTATTATTTTTATTTCTTTATAATTAATTTTATTTTTTTCAATAGTAATATGTAGAGAGAGACAAATTTGGTATTAGAAATGTTTTACCAAATTGGTGTGCTCCCTTTATATACATAGAAAGAATATAGAGGGCATATTTTGTATCTGATGGGTTGGACCCGGTTTAATTTCTCAGGGTATATTTTGTTAGGTCCAAGTTTTTTGAAATTTTCATAAGATTAAATAATCAAAATTTTAATTTGAAATTAAAACTCAATTTCGATTGAGCAAAACTAATCTCAACTCTATTTTGCATATGAAACTCATTACATATAACACATAAAACGAGTAAAATCTTTATTCATCACAATAATAAACTCACTCATTTCAGCAAGTCATAACAATTTTAAAAAAATTACATCATAAAAGTAACACAATAGTAGATAAAACACAACAAATTAAATTCCTATACTATGCCCTAATTAATCTCAACTCTTCAACTCCATCTTTTCCTTGGTAGCATGGTATTTCTTCTTAACTCAATTTGCTCCCTCATTGAAATCTTTATTCAAATCATGCCTTGGGGCACTAGAGCCAACTCCATCTTTACGAGGTTGGTATTTTTTCGGTGCCGGCGGGCATGACACTTCTTCGGGTCGCTTTAATTTGGTTTCTTTAGATGTTGGGGTCCTAGAACCATATTCATACGGGTCCATTTTGATCACTGAAATCAACTGCAACGTGCACTAGTACACAAAAGATGAATGCACAAAGACAATTGAAGATGTCCAAAGCAAAGGACTCGAGAGAAAATTAGAGGTGAGCTTATTGAGAATACAAAGGCCTATATTTATACAAGTTTGTTGTTGGCTACCAAGAAAAGGATTCCTAACCAAGCTGCGGAAAACTTAAAATTAAGGGAGCCTTCCAAGAGAGAAAGGGAGAGATGAAGAAAAGAGCAACGAATGAAAGAAAGGGTAAAGTCTATGAACAAAAGCTTAGTTTCATGATCTTATTACTTTCCTACTTTTAGTAGGATTAAGATTAGTTTCCTCGACTGTCAACCCAAAAACAAACGGACTCCTATAGAAACGAGGAACCATAATATATAGGAAAAGTGAGGAGAAATTAAAACCCGAGTCTGAAGGCATTTCGATCGGAGCTCGCCTCGCCTCGATTTCCCAGAGATGAAAATTGTTAGGGGCACAATTGGAAATTAGGTTTATTAATTTGGTTGGGCCAGTCTTATTTGGACTGATTTGGTATTGAGCCTGCCTTAATTATTAAACAAAAATTATTAAAGTGTTTTTGGTTAAAATACGAAGTTTTTATGTCCTTTTTGTTAGTTTTTCCTTAACTAAACTCAGTCACCCCCCTTCATCCACATAGTTTACCAACTTCCAAAACCCTTCCTTTCTAGCAAATGGCCAAATCAAAGTGATCCTATATACTTTCTCAAAACCAGACTTCAAGACTACACCTTCCTTCTGATGACACACTTTAAATTACTAGATGTGATACGAATACCAACTCCAGTAAATATTTCGTTGAACAAATGCCTCCCAAGAAACAAAACTTGTATCAACCATCACCTCCCTCAATTCCCAAAAGGTTCAGGCGCATAGTTCACTTCCTTAATTTTACCCCATGAATAATGAAAGAGTTCACTTCGAGGACATAAAAAAGATATTCTCATCAAACTTCATTGCAGACCCAATGCAGCGGCAGTGATCCATGCAGTAATGAAAAACAAATTAATGTGACTAGTGAAAACCAAAGTTAGAGAGACTCCAAGGAAAAGATAGCATGATTACCTATTTTATACATGCACACACAATGAACCAGTACACAAGTCAGTGCCCAACAAAAATTTGCTTAGAAGAGTACAGAATAAAAAAGCATGGAAACGATCAGAAAGCAAATGAATATTTCGAAAGAGAATCCATGAAGTGAAACCAAACTCTACTTCACCACAGAGCTACAGCCCACAGGACGATGAGCCTCCACCCTACGCTGCAGACCCAAAACAGAGAGTGAAGTGACCCATAGATGCCATCCATTTTTCTTAATACGACTCTTTTATCATGAAAAAATAAACTTCTGGATTAGGATATCTCAGCATCAAACATCCAGTTCCATCACTAATGGATGTTCTAATGTAACCTACCACAAGAAGATCAAAATAATCATTATCCTGAAAAGCACAGATTAGCACTAGACAAAAACACTACGGATGTTTCAGAAAATCTTGTTTTCTTTTAAACCAAAGAGTAATGATGTGCTACAGAATGGGTGGAAGCTTTACCCTCCCAAAGTTCTGCCCCTCCCCCTTTTCATGATGGAGTACCAATTGGCTTCAATAAATAGTTCACATGTAGCTAGACAGACTGAGAGTGCCAATGATAATAAGAGAAAAATTAAGCGCAATCAAGAAGCAACATTTTCACTGTAATAGGATACATAATGTGACCATTAATACCTCAGAAACAACATAATCCATGATTCGCTGCTGTTAGTTCTTTATGTGATGAGTACAAAGTCCAATATTGCCTGTATAGGCATATCTCATGATGTTTTGCATTGTTGTAGCCTTTAGAAAACTACAGGTAGGTCGATGCTTTTGTATTTTACTTTCAATACTTTGAAAATAATGTGCCTCCCTGCCCCTGCGTGTAAAGTGCATGTGGGACTGTTTGATGGAGGACTGTGGACTTACTTGCAATTGTTAGTTAGCTGCTGCTCAAGACTAACAACTTATGGCAAGGAGAATGACAAGTTTACGAAGAACTGGTGACAGAATTGCAACAATTGCATATTACGGGTTCATAGATGAGATTTAATACCAATAGTTGCAGGAGAAACATTGATTAGTTGATGTAGGATAGGGGGAGAAACACAGATAAAGGAAGGAGATATCTCCTTTAGTGTACTTCATCATCTTGATTTGGTGGGAGCTTTGTCCTGAATTATTCTCACAAAAGAATGCGCCGACAATCTATCAACTCCAAAAATCTATTACCTTCTCTTTCACAAGGCACCATGACAGTTTCAACCTATTACACACAACTCAAGGGCCTCTGGGATGAACTGGACACCTATCGCACTCCTCCCACATGCAACCAAATGAAGCAACACAATGAACAAAACGGAAGAAGACCAAATGATGCAATTTCTCATGGGACTCAACGATTCCTACAGTGGAGTTCGCAGCAACATCCTCATGATGACACCGCTACCAAATGTCCGCCAAGCATACTCACTCGCCGTTGCACAAGAAGAGACACAACGTCATATGACGTCGGGAACAACCGATAATTTCTCCATTGCCGCTGCAGTTCAAAGTCGACAGAATGACTCCCCAAACAACACTGTACTCACTGCGACAGAGATGGACATTCGATTGAAAACTGCAGAACATTAAAATACTACTGCAATTTTTGTGACAAAATGGGCACACTGAGGAAAGATGTCGATTTAAAAACGGCACAAAAATTCTCCTAGCAGCCGACAGCACCACAAGGGGCAACAACCGCGCGGAAACCAAGGCATCACAAAAGACAGCAGAGCGCGTGACTCCTATGCTCATGCTACCGAGAGACAACAAGCCGACATGCCTCCAGCCCATGTTTCCAACTGGGCCCCTTTCCTCCTCCCTCATCCAATAATCCATTGCAGACCCTTTCATGAACAGCTACAACAACTTGCCCATGATGTGTCCTTGATCAATTCCAACCATGTTTCCGGTAATAACAATGCTTATGCAAATGCTGCAGGTCTGCCTTCTGTTTCTATCCCTTCAATAAATTCTATATTTTCAAAGCCTTGGATTTTGGATATGAGCTACGGATCACATCACTACTGATTCCACACTTTTCACTAAAACAAAATTCATCGCCTACACCCATGGGCCAATTTACCCATCGGAGCCTTACCTCGCCCCAATCACTTCCACCGGCACAATACAATTTAATTCTCGAATATCACTTTAGATAATGTTTTATGTGTCCCATCATTTCGTTTAAACTCATGTCTGCCAAAGAAAGTCAGCTGCATTCTCCTAAATTGTTGTGTCATACTATTTCCTACATTTTGTGTCTTATGTGACTTGGCTACAGTGGAAGATGATTGGCTCGGGTAAACAACATAGTGGTCTTTATTACATGTCCCCAGCGTAAGACACCGGTTTCTTGCCAAGTCTCACAACCCTCTAACTTATGGCACAGCGTCTTGGCCATCCTTCTCCTTCTCGTCTAAAATTAGTATCTCCATTATTGTCTTCAAACAATTCTATCTTTTGATAATAATTGTGGCATTTGTCCTATGGCCAAACAAAACCAGATCTCCTTTTTCTTAAGTTCAATTTCAACTCATGCCGTTTTCGCATTTATTACATTGTGATATTTTGGGGGGCCCACACAAAAATTCCTCCCACACACTCGGAGGCTAGATTCTTCTTACCATTGTAGATGATTTTACTAGATGCACATGGATATTTCTTATGAATTTAAATCAAACACAAACAACTTTTGCAAACCTTCATATCCTTGTACACACAATTTCATGCCAACATTAAGGCAATTCGGTTGATAATGGGCTAGAATTTTTATCCATGAAATCATTTTTCCAAACCAATGGCATTGAATATCAACCGCACATGTGTTTACACTCCACAACAAAATGGAGTTGTCGAACGCAAACATCGTCATATTCTCACGTTGCACGTGCCTCCGCTTCCAATCCCACTTACCTCTCATTCTGGGTGAATGTGTCTTGACAAACTGCCTATCTCATTAACCGTCTCCCATCACCACTCTAATAAATCACCTTGAACTTTTGTACAACCGACCACCATCACTCTCGCTCATTTGCGCGTTTGCTGTCATATGCTACCGTTGTTCATCGACACACACAAATTTGACACTCGTACAAACGCTGCATTTTGTTGGCTACCCTCATGGTCAAAAGGGTTATAAACTTTTTGATTTGGAAACCTATACATTTTTTAAGTTTAGTCGTGATATACACTTCCACGAAACCACATTTCCCATGCTCCACATTTAGCACATTCTCATGAACCACTGTGTCCCACACAAACCGTTGTCCACACAACCGTTGTCCACCACCTTTCTCTCTCACCCTCCACACCCATCGTGCCCACCTACCGACCCAATCCACACTAGCCCACTCACCTGCCATGACCCTACCCGACTCTCAAAGCCATGTACCCAACACCACATCCAAATCCCACCCTCCCCGTGACTGCCTTCAACATTGAATCCCCTCCTCTTCCTCCCCCTACTTCCGCTAGCCCGTTACCACTTCTTAGCCCACCCCTCCCCTCCCCGCCACCCACGCCATCATGACCATAGCCCCCTTTCTCTCCTACCAACACACCTACTCCCCGATACAAGCCCACATTCTCCCCGATTCTGCACTCGGTCACCACTCCCTCCCTTCTCACTCCCCACCATAGCACCTTCCCGACAATCCACCCGTCCCCAAGCATCCCGCATGGCATAAAGACTACCACATGTCCACAACACGTAAGTCCATCTACCCCGGCGCCTCGTTCTTTCGTGTGTACTCGTTATCCTCTTCTTCGTTTTCTCTCATATTCTCAAGCTTTCTCTCCTACCCATTCTCGTTTCTAGCTAACATCACAAAAGTCCTGGCCCGAGCCCACTTCTTATGCTCAAGCTATCCAAGATCCTCATTGGCAACAGCCATGCATGCCGAATTAGAAGCTCGCAGAACAAAATAACACATGGAGTATGGTTCCACTACCTCTGGTCATAAAACCTACTTCCGCCGCAAATGGGTCTACAAATCAAATACAAGTCCGACGCACCATTGAGCGATACAAAGCTCGTCTTGTCGCCAAGTGGTTATACTGTAAGCCGAGGGTAAGCCGACTATCAAGAAACCTTTCTCCGACCGCCAAACTCACCACCCTTCGATGTCTTCTTACCATTGCATCCGCCCCGCCATTGGTATATCCATCAATTAGATGTCCAAAATGCCTTCCTTCATGGTGACCCGCATGAAGTGGTTTACATGGAGCCTCCTCCCGCCTTCGCCGGCTGGGAGAAATAAAGTGTATGCCTGGCCAACAAATCTCTTTATGGACTCAAATGTGCTTCTAGAAACCGGTTTTCTACTCGACCACCATTCGAGAGCCGGTTACAATCAATCGAAAGCCGATTATTCTCTCTTCACTAAGGCACAAGGTACTTCATTCACCGTGGTCCTTATATATGTTGATGATATACTCCTCACAAAGTACGATCTTGAAGAAATGAATCACCTTAAAACGCTTTCTTCTCAAACGCTTCCGCATCAAAGACCTTGGAGATCCTAAGTATTTCTTAGGTATTGAGTTTTCACGGTCAAAGCAAAAAGGTATTTTCATGTCTCAAAGAAAATACGCACTAGATATTTTGCAAGACTCAGACTCGCGGTGTGCACGCCGCACAAGTTTCCGATGGAACAAAAAATCTTAAGCCTAAGCCTCAGCATGGAGCGCGTTGCTCAATGACTCCAAACCAAGTACGTAAGATTGATTGGCAGTGTTAATTTATCTCACCGTCACAAGGCCGGATATAGTCTACTCCTCGTCCAACACTTAGTCAATTCATGCATCAACTCTAAAACACTATTGGGATGCCGCCTTACGGATCCTTAGATACATCAAAGGTACACTCCGGTCAAGGCTTACTATTTCCCGCCTCAGCAATCTTGCCCTGAAAGCCTTCGTGATTCATTGGGAGGTTGTCGTGTGCCACAAGGAGATCAAGCATGTGATACCGTATTTTCTTGGAAATTCTCTTATCTCATGGAGATCCAAGAAACAAAACCAATGTCTCTAGATCATCGCTGTAAGCCGAATATCGAGCCATGGCCACACTACATGCTTGGAGCCAATCCTTGGTTACGATATATTTTACAAGATCTAAAGGTACCACAGTAGCTCCAACAATTATCAGACTGTGATAATCAAGTGCCTTACATTGCCGCGCAATCCAGCCCATGAACGAACAAAGCACATTGAAATTGACTCGGCCATATTGTACGAGAAAACCGCAATGGGAATGATTAGTCCTTCATATGTTCCTACTCGATTTCGCGAAGCGTATGTGTTTTTACAAAAGCTTTAGGAAAGGACCCGCTTTGTGACTTTACGTTAGGTCAGTTAGGAGTTCATGATATTCACTTCCAACTTGAGGGGGAGTATTAAGGAAATATTATTATTCCTTTCCTAACTGGGCTAAAATCCTACGTATCGTGTGGAAAAGTCGTATCCCTACCATTCCTAGACTAGGTTAATCCCACTAACCTGGGGATCACGGCTTGCATGCCATGATTATAGATGTGTATTGATTGTACAATATTGTATATAATCCCTTGTACGAAGAATTGTGGTCATATAGAAGAAATACATTCAAAAGCCATCACGCCTCCTACATTCTTTACACTCCTACATTCTTTACATGGGTGGAAGCTTTTACCCTCCCAAAGTTCTGCCCCTCCCCCTTTTCATGATGGAGTACCAATTACAAGCAATAAATAGCGTTCACATGTAGCTGTATCGCATCGAGAGTGTCACGATAATAAGAGAAAAATTAAGCGCAATCAAGTAGCAACATTTTCACTGTAATAGGATACATAATGACCATTAATACCTCCAGAAACAACATAATCCATGATTCTGCTGCTGCTGTTAGTTCTTTATGATGAGTACAAAGTCCAATATTGCCTGTATAGGCATATCTCATGATGTTTTGCATTGTTGTAGCCTTTAGAAAACTACAGGTAGGTTTGAGATGCTTTCTTTTGTATTTTACTTTCAATACTTTGAAAATAATGTGCCTCCCTGCCCCTGCGTGTAAAGTGCAAGGGACTGTTTGATGGAGGACTGTGGACTTACTTGCAATTGTTAGTTAGCTGCTGCTCAAGACTAACAACTTATGGCAAGGAGAATGACAAGTTTACGAAGAACTGGTGACAGAATTGCAACAATTGCATATTACGGGTTCATAGATGAGATTTAATACCAATAGTTGCAGGAGAAACATTGATTAGTTGGATGTAGGATAGGGGAGAAACACAGATAAAGGAAGGAGATATCTCCTTTAGTGTACTTCATCATCTTGATTTGGTGGGAGCTTTGTCCTAATTGTTTCTTAGTGCCTGTTGAGCTTTTGTTTAAGGTTTTCTCATCTGTGTTTTAATAAAAATTGTTTCTTATAAACAATTCCAAACATATGTTTGACAAGGCCTTTATAATTATGAACCTCATTGTGGTTCAATAAATGCACTTTGTCAAACTAAGTGCAAAGACGCAAAGGCAGTGAAAGGTGTTTACCCATCTGCAGTAGCATGAAAATCTCAACAGCCTTAACCGCCCACTTATGAACTAGGACCAAATCCAATGTGTTGTCATCATGTCTCAGCTTTCTTTTGGCGCCACCACTTGGGAACTTCAACACTTCTGAAGCATGATTGCAAACCAGGAAGATCTGAGGCATCATGTGTGGCTGTCAATCCAGTCCATCCTTTATCGGTTCTGACTTAGAGCGGGTCCTTGGCCAATGGAGTTGTTGACAAAGGTAGCTGAGGATGAATAACTTCTGCCTCTGCAGTTACATTTGCTCCTTCCTGCTGAAAGTCGTTTTGATTTCTGATCTAGGCCACGTACGTACTCAGATGGTTCAATGCTAGCATGATTGCTAATGCAGATTGTATCCAAGACACAATTGATGGATGGCAATTTCTTTGTACAGGTACGTGGAGTAAATGTTAATGTACCCAGAAGTTAGAATATTGTTCCAAGTCCAGTTCTAACTCAACAGGTGTTCTGGTATGCAGGACAATGTCTCATTGCTCTGGTAAGTGTATCGGTTTTTGGTTTTGAGTAGCACTACTAACATGCAAGGCAACCCAAAGGACTAAAACATTGGTGAGCAGCACTTCACCCAAAGAAAGAAACAAGCAGAAAAGATGCAACTCGCTTTACCTGCCACAGCAAAGGTTAACATGCCTATCGGAATAACAGCTTTTTTTCTGTAATCTTTTAGTGCCAATTAAAATTATAGTACAAAAACCTTTCCTTTTCTTTTCTTTTTCTCTGTGGTCTGGTCGAATGAAAAACAAAACATTGATCATTTTCATTGTTTTTCCAGCCTCAATTTGGTACATATGTTTAGAGGCAGTGAGGACAAACTCAAGAAACAATCTGAATTAGAATGAAAGAAATACAAAGTTAAAAATAGGAACAACAATAATAACATCTCCCAACTCACAGATCGGTTCAGTTCAGGAAACAAAAAACAATAATAACATTGATTCACATAACAAAGTTTAAACAGCGGACGTTAATCAGATGAAGCAAAAACTCTAGTAGTGATTAGTAAATTAAACGAGTACTGGAATACGTAAATGGCTAAATCAGTAATTCCCAGTAATGACTGGGCAACTTTCGTTCTTGGTCAGCCAGGACTGAATCAGTAATTCCAGGATACCATTCGATCGCCTTACGATCCCATCCTCATCCAATCCACCGGCAGTCGTGGAAGCCGTATGGATAGCCAATCGGGCGGTGGTCCAAGCGGAAGCATTACTAAGGTTATAAGCACTCTTTCCATCTAGGTGAATTGTTACATTCTCAGCAATATAGTCATTTCTTGTCATGTTCAACTTCCTTCTATCTCTTCCTCACTACTCATTTAAGACGACCATGCTTGTGTCCAAAGGTTCCCTTCTTTTCTCTTCTTCTTCTTCCGTGATGATTGATTTCCGCCATGTTGTCATGATCATCATCCCTTGTTACTCTTCTTCTTTCGCCATAAGTGTTTTCCATCGTGTTGTACTCCCTCCTCTTATTCTTCTTCTTTTGTTATGAGTCGTAAGGTACTCCCTCCTCGCTTTTTCTCCTTTTATTATAGGCGCCTTCCACGGTGTAGTACTCTTCTTTGTAGAGGGATATATTTATAGAAGGTTATGTTAACATGAATCCTAATTGAATAAGGAGAATACAAATCCTAATCGAATAATTAATTCTTAATTCAATAAGGAGAAAAGTGTACTGTACTTGGGATTATATCCTAATTGAGCAAGACTTTATTAAACTCTAATTGAATAAGAACACCAAATATAAATTCAGGATTAAATCCTAATTGTAAACAAACAAAAAGAGATGCTATTTGTAAACAAAAAATGTGCTCCAACTTTCATCGTGAACATCTCAACATCAAACACCCTGTATCAAATTTCACAAATTTCTTAAAATACGACCATCCTTTGAGCAGAGAAATTAAACAACTGTAAAGAAAAAATCAGTAATGGAAAAGATGTTAAGACCAAGAAAACTAGAGAAATGTAAAAAAGAACAGCCCAGAAAACACAACAGAGGACAACAACACCAACCGGCATATCAATAACCAAAACCACCAAGAAATCAGAAGATGGGGGCACTTGCTTGAACTCAGAAACTTTTCTTGTTGCAATTCGGTAATTGCGGCTTAGGCACAGGCAAGTTTTTTATATCAAGGATTTGAATTTTCAATCTCTTGTTTTTTATCCTCTCAGAAACTTTTTCTTGTTGCAATTCGGTAAGCTAGGTGGAGCTTTTGCTTACTAGACTCAATCTTCTCTTCATCATTCCAATCAAGTTTAGCCTTACTGTGGCTTTGTATGGAAGAAGAAGAAGGAGGGTTTTGTGCAGACAGCACGGAGAACGGTCTCCAAATCCTTGCCTTTACCAAAGGATGGTAATGGCTTCTTCCTTTCTTGACGAAACAGACCATCTTCCGGATGTGGCTTCCTCTTCTTGTTCTCGCCAACAAGGGTTGCCAACTTGCCACTGCCACAATCTTTTGCTCATCAAGGTCGATTTCGTCAAAGAAGTTGGACAGAACGAAGGACGTGGTTTCGGCTACGAAGAAAGCATCAAGATTATCAAAAACCCTGCTGCTTCAATTGAAAAAACAAAAGAAAGGAAATATGACCGTTTGGGAATTGGGACATGGATGGTATCGTAATCGTTGCAAAACCTCACCGCTAAACGCGGTTTTAAGCACGTGCCAAGCTTTCTTTCTCATTGGCGCCTTGCCTTCGAACAAAATTAACTAGCTGCGTGAATTGGGCTTTTTTTTTGTTTTAAAAAAAAAAAATTATATATATGTAATTTAAAAAATTAAAAATTAATAACTATCTCAACGCATATATATATATTTATTATTTTTATTTCTTTATAATTAATTTTATTTTTTCAATAGTAATATGTAGAGAGAGACAAATTTGGTATTAGAAATGTTTTACCAAATTGGTGTGCTCCCTTTATATACATAGAAAGAATATAGAGGGCATATTTTGTATCCGGCGGGCTGACCCAGTTTAATTTCTCGTATATTTTGTTAGGTCCAAGTTTTCAGAAATTTTCATAAGATTAAATAATCAAAATTTTAATTTGAAATTAAAAACTCAATTTCGATTGAGCAAAAATCAATCTCAACTCTATTTTGCATATGAAACTCATTACATATAACACATAAAACGAAACAAAATCTTTATTCATCACAATAATAAACTCACTCATTTCAAGTTAGCAAGTCATAACAATTTTAAAAATTACATCATAAAAGTAACACAATAGTAGATAAAACACAACAAATTACCCTATACTATGCCCTAATTAATCTCAACTCTTCAACTCCATCTTTTCCTTGGTAGCATGGTATTTCTTCTAACTCAATTTGCTCCTCATTGAAATCTTTATTCAAATCATGCCTTGGGGGCACTAGAGCCAACTCCATCTTTACGAGGTTGTATTTTTCTTGCAAGCCGCGGGCATGGACACTTCTTCGGTCGCTAATTTGGTTTCTTTAGATGTTGGGGTCCTAGAAATCCATATTCATACGGGTCCATTTGGATCACCGAAACAACCGTAACGTGCACTAGTACACAAAAGATGAAAATGCACAAAGACAATTGAAGATGTCCAAAGCAAAGGACTCGAGAGAAAAAAATTAGAGGTGAGCTTATTGAGAATACAAAGGCCTATATTTATACAAGTTTGTTGTTGGCTACCAAGAAAAGGATTCCTAACCAAGCTGCGGAAAACTTAAATTAAGGAGCCTTCCAAGAGAGAAAGGGAGAGATGAAGAAAAGAGCAACGAATGAAAGAAAGGGCAAATTTAGTCTATGAACAAAAGCTTAGTTTCAAGGATCTTATTACTTTCCTACTTTTAGTAGGATTAAGATTAGTTTCCTCGACTGTCAACCCAAAAAAACAAACGGACTCCTATAGAAACGAGGAACCATAATATATAGGAAAAGTGAGGAGAAATTAAACCCGAGTCGGAAGGCATTTCGATCGACCCAATATTGCAGCGGCAGTGATCCATGCAGTAATGAAAAACAAATTAATGTGACTAGTGAAACCAAAGTTAGAGAGACTCCAAGGAAAAGATAGCATGATTACCTATTTTAGACATGCACACAATGAACCAGTACACAAGTCGGTGCCCAACAAAAATTTTCTTAGAAGAATAAAGAATCGAAAAGCATGGAAACGGTCAGAAAGCAAATGAATATTTCGAAAGAGAATCCAACCATGAAGTGAAACCAAAAGATACAGTTTTCTCGGGATGCTAAACGAAAATACTGGGTTCATGTGTTTCAGATCGTACAGCTGCTCTTCAAACTATATATTGCACCACAGAGCTACAGTCCACAGGACGATGAGCTCTCCAAACCTCCAGCCTACGCTGCAGACCCAAACAGAACCATTTTTCTTAATACGACTGTTTTATCATGAAAAAATAAACTTGTGAATCAGGACATCTCAGCATCAAACATCCAGTTCCATCACTAATGGATGTTCTAATGTAACCTACCACAAGAAGAACAAAATAATCATTATCCTCCCCCTTTTCATGACGGAGTACCAATTGGCTACAATAAATAGTCATTCACATGTTACTATTCTCCTTCATCCGTTGCCAACCATTCTTTACCGTCTCCAAGCATTGCATCACCGTCTAAAGGAAGGTCCTCACGTCCAAGCATATCACAGAAGAAGGAACATCACTCAGCAGCGGCAATATATTACTTAAGCCAAGAGAGACACATGGTTCTACTTGAAAATATTTTATGCATGATTTTATCGGCAGAGTGTCGGCATCGACCTTAGCCAGCTATTGACACAATTTTGAATTTTGCACCGGCAAATAGGTCTTGTAGCCTCATATTACTTCTAACTCAGTTTGCTCCCTTGTTGAAATCTTTATTTTAAATCACGTCTCAGCGTTAGAGTCAACTCCACTTTCACGAGGTTGGTATAGCTTACTAGTACCTTCTAAAATATCTCCCTTGTAAATTAAAGCACTTCATTAAGTATTATATGATGTTGGGTTTAATTTATATTTCTTATTAAAACATAGTTTCAGAATATCTTATGGTTTCTGACCTTTTGAAAAATTTCTTATTAAAAACCCTTTTCTTTTTTTGTTTTTTTTTTCCTTGCATCTCGCCTAGTGGCCAAGCCATTAAAGAAATTCACTCTTCTTTCGTAGACCCGACTACTCACGAGTGTTATTTCAGCCTCCTCCCGCCATCATCATGTGATCTACCAAATTTCACGAATCGAATGCAAGACGAGCCATGTAAAATGCGAGCCTCAGAATACGCTTTGTTTGTTGAATTCAATTTGTTTGTCCATGCCAAGTCCCATTTCGGAGTATCTATTAAAATCAAACTAAGCTATGGAAAAGAATTACGTACCGCGCCTGGAATTCATCTCTCTTAATACTAATGTTGTATCCATTCAAAGTTCCAACTAGATAATCTAAACCTATTTTGTATATGAATATATGAAACTCAATATATAACACATAATTAGTAAATTGTTTATTCATCACAATAATAAACTCAATTCTTTTTTCAGGCAGTCATGACAACATAAAAATAACACAATAATATAGAAAACGCAACAAACGAAACGAAACTCCTAAACCTAATTTATAATCTTCATTTAGGAGTAGGTTACGGTGCTCGCATCCAATACTTGCGAGCACCGTAGCCGTCCCCTTAGTTTAATGTTTTTATTACTTTCCTACCTGGACTCATAAAACAAAAGATTTGACTTGGCTAATTTCCCATCTACCCTAAAACAAACGGACTCTTAAAAACAAGGAACCCTGATACATATAAGAAATCTGAATCCTAAAGAGACAAAAGGAGAAAACTTGAGTTGTAAGGCAGTAAGCAAAGCACAAATCAAAACAAGAAGGGTAAACATGTAACCCGCCTTTCTATCTCACTGGATAAACACGACTGTCAAATAAACAGCAAGGAGAGTTCTTCAACACAACCAGTCTGATACAAAAAGCTTAAAAACGAACCCACAAAACAACAAACATACCCAATTTTTGTACCATATAAACCTCACTCAAACTACAGGTTCAAATCCTTAGTCGACTACTGGCTTACTATCAAAGGCTTCCTTTGCTTCAAGTGCATCAGCACAATACCGTTTCGACACAATATTTCAACTTGTTCTGCAAATGACTCGATCCCATGCCGACCAATGTGTCTCACCATTTGATTCCATCGCTTTTTACATACTTCTCCAGACTTATGCTCAAGCAAATCATCCCAATCAACTTTCCATGCAACAAGCATCCAAGCTGTCGAGAGCGTAAACTAGGTGATAGTCATCAATATCATCCCACTCTACCACAAGCTACCAAAGGTGAAGCCAATTGGTTATACCACTTCTGGCAACAAACAGGATTGGTTCTGGTGCCCAAAGTCTCACTGATTGCCTCCCACTTAATATTATCTCGCAGCATCCCATGCTTGAATATTTTTTCTTCCAACGCCCGCATCCGCAGATCCTTGTTCACTAGATCAAACAAAGTCTGGTACTCCTCTTGGGACCACTCTCCTTTCTTCATGTTTTGCAGTTTTATTCTCCCTACGCCATGCATCCTTGACATGAATTCTATGTTTACAAGTTCATTAGCCACCTTTCTCCAATTGGGTTTGGCTTCACCTTTCTCTTTAGCTTTGATAGCAGCACGTCTGACTTCTTCATACTCTTCCTTGGTCCAAGTACGCCCGGAGATCGTTCTAACAATATATGGGCTCGATAATATACGCTTTTCTTATCCCTCCAGGGTAAGGTTTCCCAATATCCTTCCAACAATTTCTGACTTTCGGGGTAATTTCTACAATTGAGTATCATGTCAATGCCTTCGTCACCCAACTGATGTTCCTCTATGTATGTTAAAACAGCCTTTTTCACAAGTTTGTCTTCTTCTGCTGAAAACCGCTTACCTCGTACCTTGGCCATTTCCGCATCTTTTGGGCCATCAGACGGTGAAAAGACCTCGATGTCATCAGCAAAATGTACTCTTTTTGATGCTTCTTTAAGTGTAGAATTTGCATCCTCTGGGGTTTTGTTGCTTGGCTCATCTCCAGTTCCATGCACACTACCGTCGTTCTCCAAGAAATTATTTTCTTGAGTTCTGCTTTCGCTGCCCAATTTCTCACCCCCAGCTTCCTGCATTTCACTTGTCGAATTCTTACTATTCTTTGTTTTCTTTTTCTTCATGATTCCACCCTTCTCCATGACTTGCCCATCTGAATGCTTACTTTCTACTCCAGCCTCCTTTCCATCAGTTACGATATTCTGTACCAATTCACCGCCCACCTTTTCTGTCTTCTCTTTCTTCTTCTTTTTCTTTTTATTCACTTCTCCTTTGTTCATTTTGGCCTCGCCCATTTTGTCATCCTCAGATAGTTTCTTTCTCTTCTTTTCGTTATCTGCAATGTCAGCTTCTTCCATGATTTTCCCATTGGATTTCTCTCTATCATTTCCGAGCTGCTGTTCATCATTCTGGTTTGACTTCAATTCATTATTGACCCCCTCTGTTTCCTTCTTCCTTTTCTTTTTCTTTTTGGCCCCTTCTCCACTTTCTCTATCAGTTCCACCATTCCCTTCTCCACTTTCCTTATCAATTCCAACATTCTTGTCAAATTCATTGAATTTCTCTTTATCATTTCCGAGCTGCTGCACATCATTCCGGTTTGACTTCAATTCACTATCGACCCCCTCCATTCCCTTCTTCCTTTTCCTTTTCTTTTTGGCCCCTTCTCCACTTTCTCTATCAGTTCCACCATTGTTGTCCCCTTCTCCACTTTCTCTATCAGTTCCACCATTGTTGTGCCCTTCTCCACTTTCCTTATCAGTTCCAACATTGTTGTCCCCTTCTCCACTTCCCTTATCAGTTCCAACATTATTGTCAAATTCATTGGATTTCTCTTTATCATTTCCGAGCTGCTGTACATCACTCTGCTTTGACTTCAATCCACTATCGACCCCCTCCATTTCCCTCTTCCTTTTCATTTTCTTTTTCTTTTTGACCCCTTCTCCACTTTCCCTATCAGTTTCACCATTCTTGTCAAATTTCTGCACCTGAACTGCCTCACTCATTTTGTCTTCAGAGCCTTCAATCGAAGCGGAATTTCTACCAGGTTCATCCGTCTTCCTTTTCTCCTTCAACCTTTTCTTATCTTTCCTTGCTTCAAACTCCAAATCTGTTGTCTTCTCCTTTCCCATATATTTCTGTTGGCCTTGAACAGCAAAACAAAAGGAAGAAATGGGTCATGGAATTTCCGGAAACGCGCATGCAATGACATTACAGGAGCATCCAGATACAGATGGAAACGCAAACGCTATGCGATCTACAATTCCAAACAATTACAGCAACTCACAAGGGCATATTAGCAAACGCATCAAAAATAAAGAAATAACTCCAACAAACGCATCCGAAAATTAAACCCTAAAACCCTAAACAGATGATATTATTTAAAATCTATGTATAATTGATTTTTTGAAAATCAAAGTTTGGGCTCTACTAAATAAATGTAAAATTCTAATTTGAAAGTTTCTTGTTTGAAGAAAAATAATCAAAGAAACAGTTGTTCTACTTTCACTTTCCTTATCCTTTGCAACCAGTGAGAGAGAAGAGAACCAACCTGAGAGTTTGCCGCCGAAGAGAGGTTTCTGTCGCACACGGCGGCGAGCAGATGTCGCGGAGGAGAGACTTCCGTCGAGCAGAGGCTGGCGTAAAATTCGAGCAGAGGTCGGGCGGGAGGGTTGGAGAGAGCGAAATATCGGCTGCTAGGGATTTCTTACTGGGACTGGCTGGGTATTTAAGCTTTTGGGATTGCAAAATAACCCCAAAACTTTATTAAATATTTCACAATAACCCCCGGTTTTTCATAATTGTTTTACAAAATGACCCCGCGAATCCTAAGCCATGCCAAAACGAATTGAGCCACACCACTCACAGAGTGTAACTGAGTTACGGTCAAGTGGTAGTGATATTTTTTTATATTTATAATTGAAAAGTATTAGGTTTTAATCTCGTTGACAAGTTTGATATTAATTTATTTTATTATTTTTAGAAATCGAATTGAACACAAATCGCACTCGCACCCGAGCGAGATTGGATTGGGTACGAAATTGAAGAATCGGTGCTTCATTGACTCCAGACAATTTCCTTACACAATGGTACATAGGGGTGGGCTCGGATTGGTTTGATTTGGCTTGGCACTAAAAAAATAACCAAACCAAACCAACTAAAAAAATTTTAATTTGAAATTAAAACTCAATTTCGATCAAGGTGGGGATGCAAAACTAATCTCAACTCTATTCTGCATATAAAACTCATTATATATAACACATAAAACGAGTAAAATCTTTATTTATAAACTCACTTATTTCAGCAAATCATAACAATTAAAAAAAATTGCATCATAAAAGCAACACAATGTAGAGAAAACACAACAAATTAAACTCCTATACTATACCCTAATTAATCTCAACTCTTTAACTCCATCTTTTCCTTGGTAGCATGGTATTTCTTCTTAACTCAATTTACTCTCTCATTGAAATCTTTATTCAAATCATGCCTTGGAGCATTAGAGCCAACTCCATCTTTACGAGGTTGGTATTTTTTCGGTGCCGGCGGGCATGAAACTTCTTCGGGTCGCTTTAATTTGCTTTCTTTAGTTGTTGGGGTCCTAGAACCATATTCGTTGTTCATCTTAATCACTGAAATCAACTGTAACGTGCACTGGTACACAAAAGATAAACGTACGGAGACAATTAAAGATGTCCAAATCAAAGTACTCGAGAGAAATTAAGGGTGAGCTTATTGAGAATGCGAAGGACTATATTTATACAAGTTGTTTGTCGCCTCTTAAGAAAATGACTCCTAACCAAGCTGGGGAAAACTTAAAATTGAAGCCTTCCAAGAGAGAGAGGGAGTCCGAAGAAAAGAGTAACGTATGAAAGAAAAGGTAAAGTCTATGAAGAAAAGATTGAATACTTTCCTGATTAAACAATTAGGATTAGTTTCCTGGACTCATAAAACAAAAGTTTAGTTTTTAGTTTTCTGTCTACCCCAAAAGAAAACCAACTCCTAAATCCTAAATAAACAAGGAAGTCGGAAGGCATTTCGATGAGAGTACCAGCAATGCCTATCGATCCAGTTTATTTGTATACATACAATGGCCACACAAGTATATACTCTTAGTAACAATATCTTTCTGCAACCTATATACTCAAAGGTCTTCCCTTTCGTTACACCAATCATCTTCATTTTCAAAGAGGTCATCGGATAGTCTGCAGCAGGAAGGAAGCTCATCCATGGAGCAAATTTTGGCCTTCATCTGTCCTGGCAGGCTTGGGCAGATCGCAGAATGCTTGGTGTACTGGCTCGATAAGAAGTTTACGTACAGTGAGTCTAAAGCTGATGGTACACAAAAACAAAATTCACTTCCCATTAACTAGTTCACTTATCAAGCTCACTAATCAAGTCCTCCTCCTCCATTGTCAAAAGATTATCCAAGCAATCATCAGTCCTCTTCCTCTTGACCCCATTACCCGAAACAGTAACTGCGTTATCATAATCGGAGAAACATGGACGCTTGAGAGAAGAGACCGTGGAATCAAAGAAATCTCCTCAGTGGGCCTCAGATGATCAGATCTTGAAACCCCACCTCCAATTTCTTCACGAAACAAAATACAAACGGAAGAGACGTGAGATTTCTGCCTAAACCAAAACCTAACGTGGGTAACGTCAAAGAAGAAAAACCAACACTTTCTTTCCAACACAACGTACGCCTAATTGTGAAGAGCAGCGAATAGAAGAGTGCAATTGATTGTAATTGTATGATGATATGAGAATTTGGGAACGAGAGAGAAGAATTAGGGTTTATATGGAATGGAATTTGGGACCAAATATACAACCTAACGGCTATAATGTATTAATTTCAAATTCTCTCTCTCTCTCTCTCTCTTCGCTCACCGCCACCGAATCGCGTGCGAGGGCTTCAACTTGAATTCGCTCCACCTCCACTCCCGCTGCTTTTTCTGGTTCTTCGACTGCAAACTGTTACATTTTTGACCTCCTCGCTTCTCTTCGTTCTCACTTCTTTCTTTAGGCACGTGCTATTTGTTTGTTTCCCAACGGCTATAGAGTAAATAGGATATCTACTTGATTTTTGAAATTTCTTGCGCGGACTTGAGCGCCATTTTGCTTCGCTGAATACAACTTTTCAGTTTTGCCTCTCCTTTCATAATTCATTTATCATGATTCATTAGAGCATTTCTAATAGTTTATTGACTCATGTAGTTTGAAAACTAAAATTTGTTAATTCACAATTTTGTTCCAACAGACTATAAATTCTAAATTTGAAAACTTATTTGACAACTTTGTTGGAGCACAAAAAATTGTACGTGACACTTCAAATTTAGTTTTATGGACTCTTTTGGAGATGCTCTTAGTTATCTACCTTGCCATTTACAATAGGGCTGAGCATATATGCGCCGAAATTGAAATCGAATCGAATAGAACCAGTCAGTTCGATTGTAATCGTTATTTTCACATTTTTGATACAAAATGGATATGTCTTCTGCATACCAGTTCAAGACTGGTTTCATATATGACTGAACCGAGCTTATTTTATTTTTACACATGTCATGTGATGAGGTTCAATTGGGTGCTAGAGAGAGTGGGGATCTTCTTCTGATAGATATTCAGTCTGCAATGCATCATGCATGTTGCGGATGATGAAGATCATAGCAATAAGGTGGAGCTTTGATGGTCCCTTTAATACCCTTTGCAGTAAGGTGGAGCTTCACATCTTGAATCCACTTGAGGTAGTTTCTTCTAGATACCTCCAAAGCGGTGAAATCGAGCTTAGCGATGTTCGACATTCTGTATATAACCAAAACGTAAATTAGTGCTTTGAATAAAATTCACAAGCACCATAGCCATCATAGCTAGAATTATGAATTCTAGGGGCATAGTTTGGTTCAATGGATTTACATCATGGAGATTAAAAAGTTCTCAACATGGGTGGTGCACTTCTTTGGGAAAGCCCCATGTTTTTCAATGGCAAGCTCAAAACACCAAGTTTGAGATTAGAATGAATCCCAGGTTCACTCCACATGTATTCATAATAACCATACGGGAATACACAAATACATATGCAATATAACATAAACAAATTCAAAAAGTATGTAAAGTAAATAATTTGGCTATTCTTATGTGTGGGGAGTAGTCTAGACTCATCATCGGGTATGTGGACTTTAAGCCCATTCCAAATTCAAAAAGAAACAGCCTGGACAGAATTCGGTAAGCCCATGCCTAAGCAGGGGGTCTGTTTGGTACCTTAATGCCAAAGCAGGAAGATCACGCTCAGTACACCCCAGTCAAACGCTAGGTATGTGATTCGGTAGCCTTTGCCGAAGCAGGGTATGCCATTTGGTGGACCACAACCGAAGGCTATTACTGGTCCCTAGGTAGACTTCTACCGAACAAAGTATATACCATTCGATGGCTCCGAGTTGAATCACTAGGAGTACCATTCTTTCACCAGAATCATCAGACTCGCCATTTCAGAAGGCGTTTGAGGTATCTGAGGTCTAGCCAGAGGCTCCAGACCGCACCATCAACCTTGATTAAATCAAGGGAGGTGTTTTCCAGGCAAAACACGAGCCCTGGGCTAACGGTGGAACCCTAAATTTCCACGACGGAGGGATATCAATTTCAAGAGTCAACGAGCATTCCATGGTCTGCCCTTCTAGGGTCCAGTCTTATCCCCGAGGTCTTCAATGTCTTTGACAGACGATGGTGGTTGAAAGGAATTTGGGTCTAGGGTTTTGATAAGATTCAAGAGGAGTCTCCTTAATTCTGACATCGAGCTAGTCCCGCATCACAACCTCAATGATAAGTAAGTCGGGGGATGGGTGCCATGATCATCAACGACGATAGAAGTAGTCGGAGGAGGCTCGGGATCGCAGCCTTCACAGGTACACAAGGCAGGAAGGTGGCGGCCAAGTCAGAAGGAAGAAGACATGTCAAATGATATGTCGTATGGACCTGGGATAAGGACTGGCATGGCTTTGAAGGCTCGCGTGTAGCTTAGCGGCTCGGACTTAGGTGTGGCTCCAGCTGCAGGTTTTACTATTTTTGGATTTTAGAATCCCTTCGATTTCTCTTCTTTTTCGATATACCTACACATATGCATCAACAGATAACATGCATATAGTATAGAACAATAATCATACTATTCATTGTAGACTTAAATCCCCCTTAGTTGATCTTGTTTATCTATAGTCTGCGGTGTTATGCAAACTTATAAGATGATGTTATCCACAAAACCCCAAGGGTTGCGTACTAGCGCAAGTCGATCATATCCACAAGACCATCATGATGTCTTCTTGAGATCTCAACAATCATGTGCTCACCGCCATCCTCAGCGCCTCCTGGCCCTTCCTCCTCTGAATCAGGATCGCCTTCTCCTCCTCCTCCTCCTCCTCCTCTTCCTCTTCCAAGCGAACCACCTCCTCGTCTGGGACCATGACCTCCTAAAGTTGTTGCTTCAAGAGCAGCAATGAGATGAAGTTCCCTCAAGTGCGGAGGAAAAAAATCATGCAGAACTTTCCAATCGTTCGAAAAGGGCTTTTTTTTTTTTAAAAAAAAATTTATGAAGACGTTTGACGTTTCTGAATAAAGAGCTAAGGCAAATGGAAATACGCGGGAAGCAAGTGGCCGATAATTTTTTAAGTGACCATAATTTATGGGATGAGGTAATAAAAAATTTGCATATTTATTTTTTGCAATGCCTCACGAAACTCGACTTTGATCTCACATTTTTCCTTTCCTCTAAAACTCATAACTTGCCACTTAATATTTGCTATGCTTTAGCCCCACAGGCAGGCAACTCTCGCAACGCAAGCTGCATAGTTTGTTGAGAAGTAAGCTGCTACAAGCTTAAACTTCCAACCTGCAGTAGTCAATCCTGCAGATGAAGTTGAAGGGAGCAATCCAATGGAAGCTAATGAGCAACCCGATGGAAGCTAGGAAGCAACCCAATGGAAGCTAAGAAGCAACCCGATGAAGTCAGATGCATTCCGATGACTTCCAAATGAAGCAAGAAACTAAAGACTTGAAGTTTGTTGTTTTTAGTATAGCGTGCAACGGCTAATTTGTTTAGTCGTTTGTTTCTTGTATGTTTTAGACAACTACAGTTGTTGGTTTTGTCCTGTATACAGCTGTTAGTCTGTTCTGTCACTATCATGGTCTGCATGGACAGAACTGTGTCTGTGTACTCTGTGCAGAACCATCAATGCTTGCAGAAGCAATGAGATTTATATTCATTGTAATTCTTATTGTTCAATATCAAGAAACACAGACTCTTGCTTCCTCTCAAGCTCTCTCTCTCTCTGAAATACATTTTAGCTTTCTAAACATACATTTGAAAGCTTAAAGCTTTATCAACCAAACAATATATGCCTGGTACCATTTCTACATGGTATCAGAGCTATAGGTTTGATTCCTGAAAGAGGCGTAAACTGTGAAGAGATATTCTTTCTGGAAAGATCCCAGCAAGGGATAAAGGTGGTTCCTATTATTTGTTAGTTTATTGATATCCACTAAGAAAATGGTGGGATCAGGTTCTTCAGGTGGAGATTTACGAACTCCGCAGTTTGACTGTGCAAACTATGATTTTTGGGCTGTCAAAATGGAGACTATCCTCATAGCACACGACCTATAGGATGTAATAGAGATAGGGCCATAACCACAGCCATCACAGCCGGTACTCCAGGAGGAAGAAGGATCCGGAGATGAAGAAAGCATGGCTGAGCAAATTCCAGGGGAAGCACCTACCATTTCCAGAGAAGACAGAATAAAAAACGCCAAGGCGTTGAGTCTCATACAAGGAGCATTAACTGATGAGCTCTTTCCTCGCATCAGAAACGAGAAGACTGCAAAAAGAGCTTGAGACATTTTGAGAAGAGAGTTCAGAGTAGACAAAAAGGTACGAGCTATTAAACTCCAAGCAGTAAGAGCAGATTTTGAATATATGAGAATGACAGATGGTGAAAGTCTAGATGATTATTTGGCTAGATTTTTTGGAATTATAAACAACCTAAAATCTCTTGGTGAAGATGTGCCTGAAAAAAGGATAGTGCAAAAACTATTGATGAGTCTAAGTAGAAGATATAAGTCCATTGTATCTATCATTGAAGAAACTCGAGATCTAGATGACATTAGAGTTGAAGAGGTCATTGCATCTGTCAAGGTCTATGATAAAATGGAAGACTTGCATGATGAAAGGGATAGGGTAACGGGAACTGAGAAAACGTTTAGTAGTTTCAGAGTTGGTAGTAGCCAAGGCACTAGTACGTCCAAAGGTCCACAGAGTAGGCCAAATCACAAGTGGTCAAATTGGTCTCAGAATGGAAATGTGAACAGCAACAATGGCTCAAGCTGGAATAATTATTTTAGAGGAAATTGGAACAACAGGTTCAATTCACAGAACAAGCAAGGGAGCAGCAGTCAAAGTGGTGTGAAACCACAGTGTCAAGTTTGTCACAAGTATCATTTTGGCATGTGTAGACACAAAGGAAAAGCCAAGTGTGGAAAATGCAATCGGTTTGGTCATATTGCAAAGGACTGTGACAGTCACAAGCAAGTAGCCAACTATGCAAAGGAAGAAGAAGTAACCACGGAAACCATGTTCTATGCTTGTCACTCTTCGATTATGCAAGATTGAAGTGTATGGTTCGTGGATAGTGCTTGCAGCAATCACATGACATCCCAAGAATCTGTGTTAATAAACATTGACAGATCTGTGACCTACAAAGTCAAAATGGGGACTGGAGATCTCGTACAGGCAACTGGTAAAGGCACCTTAGTGGTTGAAACTCAGCGTGGAAAAAGGTATATACATGAAGTTTTGCTGGTTCCAGGTTTGGATGAAAACCTACTGAGTGTTGGTCAGATGATGGAGTATGGGTACTATGTATTATTTGGGGGTAATATGGCTGTTATCATCGATGATAGTAGTCTCAACAATGTTGTAGCAAAAGTGATCATGGCAGGAAATCGATGCTTTCCTCTTTCATTAGAATCGATAGCGCCTGTTGCTAGGAAGGCATCTGTGGTTAAAGATTCCTGGATTTGGCACAGAAGACTTGGACACTTGAACTTTACTAGCATGAAGATGATGCAACAGAAGGAAATGGTATTATGATTACCGGTTCTGACAGAGATGAAAGATGTGTGTGAAGGTTGTATTTCAGGGAAACATCACAGAGAGCCATTTGACAAAGAGAAGTCATGAAGAGCAAGTCATCCACTTGAACTGGTACACACAGACTTGTGTGGACCAATGCAAAATGAGTCCATTGGAGGAAATAGGTACTTCATCACATTCATTGGTGATTTCTTTAGAATGTGCTGGGTATACTTTCTCAGAAACAAATCTGATACCTTCAATGTGTTCAAGAAATTCAAAGCCTTTGTTGAATTACAAAGTAGGTTCAGTCTGAAGAAGCTGAGAAGTGACAGAGGTGGTGAATACACCTCACATGAGTTTCTGGATTACTGTGCAAGCATGGGAATGGAGAGGCAACTAACCATTGCCCAGTCTCCTCAGCAGAACAGAGTTGCTGAGAGAAGAAATAGAACGATTGGTGAAATGGCAAGGTCCATGATGGCTGAGAAAGGAATTCCAGTGGTTTTCTGGGCAGAAGCTATAAGTACAGCTGTATATCTTATTGTTCAATATCAAGAACTGTGTCTGTGTACTCTGTGCAGAACCATCAATGCTTGCAGAAGCAATGAGATTTATATTCATTGTAATTCTTATTGTTCAATATCAAGAAATACAGACTCTTGCTTCCTCTCAAGCTATCTCTCTCTCTCTGAAATACATTTTAGCTTTCTGAAAATACATTTGAAAGCTTAAAGCTTTATCAACCAAACAATATATGCATGGTACCATTTCTACATAGTTCGCCACCATCCGAGAAACAAAATATTCGATCGAATTTGGTCTTTTCAATCAAAATATCGTCAAATGTGACGAGTGACTTAATGTGGTGTTCAAGTGGCTTTCCATAATTTATTCATTAATTAAAAATGATTCCATCATATTCTCTTCCTCCTCCTCTCTCTCTTCCTCGCTGCGAGTACGACCACCACTCGAAAATTAGATATGGGATCTCTAACCTTTGACCCGGTTGTCGACTGGGTTGTTGCTTTTCAGTTGACTAGCTCTTGAATCAAATATCTAGGATTGAGAGCTAACAGTAAAAGCACTCTCTATGACATAAATGGTCCTTTCAAAAGTTCTATTCATAAGGCTCGCGAGACACACTCTGTATCTCCTCTTCCAACGTTCATGCTTTCACGTTCATCCTTTCCACAATGAAAGCATGTTCCTTTGGATTTTCTCGCCTTCTTCTTATGCAACCTTTTCCTTATGATTGCATACTCCCTCCCACTGTTTCCTTTGAATCCCTATTCAAATTCAATACAGATGTCAATCAACTCAGAAAGAGTATGATTGAAACTATTCACTTTATAGTTTACAATAAACTTAGTGAAATCATCTGAGAGAAATGCAAGGAAAAAGTCTTGGGCCATTTTCCCATTGATGGAAGTTCTTAGACTCTCAAGATCTTGAAAGATCTTTTCCATCTTATATCCATGTTGTTGGGCTGATGCCCAAATTGCCATTTTGGCATTTAACAGACTATAGACAACTGAGAAACGAGCGTTACTTGTTTCCATGTCATGCATCCTATGCAAACTTTCAACCAACACACAAGAAGTGTCCATGTGCTTATGTAGCTT
>JAEHOF010000084.1:0-72970 GCA_018257905.1 Gillenia trifoliata | reverse complement strand
CTTTTGTACCTAACAGCAACTAGACCTGATCTAATGTATGCTGCAAGTCTGTTATCGAGGTTCATGAGCAATCCTACCAAGAAACATATGGGAGTTGCACGAAGAGTACTGAGATATGTGCAAGGAACCCTCAACTATGGCATTGAGTATGTGAAAGACAAATCTGCAATCCTTATTGGATTCTGTGATGCAGATTGGGCAGGAAGTGAGGATGATAACAGGAGCACGTCTGGCTATGCTTTTAGCTTTGGTAGTGGAGTATTCTCTTGGGCATCTGTGAAGTAAAATACAGTTGCACTATCTACTGCTGAAGCTGAGTATGTCTCAGCATCAGAGGCAACAGCACAGTCAATTTGGCTGAGGTTCGTTCTTGATGATTTTGGGGAAATGCAGACACAGGCAACACTATTGTTCTGTGATAATATGTCAGCTATATCTATGGCGAAGAATCCCGTCTTTCATCAGAGAACTAGACACATAAACCGAAGATATCACTTCATAAGAGAAGCTCTGCAAGAAGGGGTGATTGACCTGCAATTCTGCAGAAGTGAAGAACAACTTGCAGACATCTTTACAAAGGCCCTACCGAAGGACAGATTCAATCAACTGAGATTGAGGCTTGGAGTTAAGCCAGTAAGCAGCTTAGGACAGGCTGTTGAGAAGTAAGCTGCTACAAGCTCAAACTTCCAACCTGCAGTAGTCAATCATGCAGATGAAGTTGAAGGGAGCAACCCGATGGAAGCTAAGAAGTAACCCGATGGAGTCAGATCCATTCCAATGACTTTCAAATGAAGCAAGAAACTAAAGACTTGAAGTTTGCTATTTTTAGTATAGCGTGCAACGGCTAGTTTGTTTAGTCGTTCGTTTCTTGTATGTTTCAAGCAGCTACAGTTGTTGGTTTTGTCATGTATACAGCTGTTAGTCTGTTCTGTCACTTTCATGGTCTGCATGAACAGAACTGTGTCTGTGTACTCTGTGCAGAACCATAAATGCTTGCAGAAGCAATGAGATTTATATTCATTGTAATTCTTATTGTTCAATATCAAGAAATACAGACTCTTGCTTCCTCTCAAGCTCTCTCTCTGAAATACATTTTAGCTTTCTGAAAATACATTTGAAAGCTTAAAGCTTTATCAACCAAACAATATATGCCTGGTACCATTTCTACAAGCAGGTGCTTTAGTCTAGAAGGCAGTGGAATTTGACATGGAAATGTGAGGGGTAGCTCAACAAAAGGACTTACCTACACCTTCCGCGATGCCACAATGGCATCCCGGGACAATAATACAATGTCATGTGTTTTAAACACATTTAAAAATTTAAATATATTCCCCAATCCAATTAATCATGCGGTGCCATATAAAAAATTTAAAACACATGACATTCTATTATTGTCCCGGGATGCCATTGTGGCATCGCAGAAGGTGTAGGTAAGTCCTTTTGTTGAGCTACCCCTCACATTTCCATGTCAAATTCCACTGCCTTCTAGACTAAAGCACCTGCTTGTAGAAATGGCACCAGGCATATATTGTTTGGTTTATAAAGCTTTAAGCTTTCAATTGTATTTTCAGAAAGCTAAAATGTATTTCAGATTGGCTGATATTATGACGATACTAGGTAGTATAGATATCATTATGGGAGAAGTTGATCGTTGAAATGATAATTGAAAGAGGGGGTAAGTCCCGTTGAGTTCTTAATAATCATAATATTTTTTTTTTTAGAGATGTTTCAAAAACCTCCACCTTTCTGATGATGTTTTTGAAAAGAGAGAGCTTAAGAGGAAGCAAGAGTCTGTATTTCTTGATATTGAACAATAAGAATTACAATGAATATAAATCTCATTTCTTCTGCAAGCATTGATGGTTCTGCACAGAGTACACAGACACAGTTATGTTCATGCAGACCATGAAAGTGACATAACAGTGTAACAGCTGTATACAGGACAAAACCAACAGCTGTAGCTGTCTGAAACATACAAGAAACAAACGACTAAACAAACTAGCCGTTGCACGCTATACTAAAAACAGCAAACTTCAAGTCTTTAGTTTCTTGCTTCATTTGGAAGTCATCAGATTGTATCTGACTCCATCGGGTTGCCTCTTAGCTTCCATTGGGTCGCTTCTTAGCTTCCATCGGGTCGCTTCTTAGCTTCCATCGGGTTGCTTCTTAGCTTCCAACGAGTTGCTCCTTAGCTTCCATCGGGTTGCTCCCTTCAACTTCATCTGCAGGATTGACTACTGCAGGTTGGAAGTTTAAGCTTGTAGTAACTTACTTCTCAACAGCCTCTCCGAAACTGCTTACTGGCTTAACTCCAAGCCTCAATCTCAGTTGATTGAATCTGTCCTTCGGTAGGGCCTTTGTAAAGATGTCTGCAAGTTGTTCTTCACTTCTGCAGAATTTCAGGTCAATCACCCCTTCTTGCAGAGCTTCTCTTATGAAGTGATATTGACACACCCCACCCTCGATACCCACGTGGATACCGAGTGCGAGCGTGCTGGCCGACACTCGTAAGTGACGAAGCCATTAAATGCATGACAACACTTGATGGAGAAGAAATAATTTGTATTAAAAAAGATAAAATCCAACGACAATATGCATATGGTTCAGAGCGTGCTAATTTTGAACAGCGGAAAATAAAAGTAAACTGAGTTCCTACAATCTCTATCCATAACAGGGATGGATATTATTATAGAAAACTGAAGATAAAGAAAGATCCTTACACAGTTGGGATGAACGATCAGAGCTGCCACGTATCCTCGACCTCGCCAGAAGCAGTGTCACTATGACCTGAAGGGGGCGCAAAACAAAAATGTGAGTGGACAAAAACAAAGTTTTCGTAAACCTTTCTCTTTCAACATATTAACCCCCTGTTTGAAAACCAATATAATCGTAGGAAACTACTAACATAGTATAATTCAAAAGATACCTTGAAAGTATACTGCGGTATATCAAAAGTTAAGATAACCAATAAAACATAATTCATAAGTCAAAACATATATAATCATATATAAGGAAAACCATCACAAGGTATATGTGCGATCACCCGAGTACGGGTTGAGGAATTCGCCTCTCAATCACCGTACAAGCTCAATACGTTATCCAAATCATTTGTACTCCTAGTACCACACACATGTAAGCTTGCGCCGCAGCGCGTCACACCCAAGTCCTTACGCAGTGGGGCCTTTTCCCCATAAACAACAACAATAATCGTAAGACAAGCTTGCACTAAGGTATTTACCGGACAATACCCCTGGAGTACAGTGCGTGTGACCCAAACATGTGAGAACTGTCCTATGGCCATGAGAACGGTACTTAAAACGTAGTGAAAGCATACCAAGTGTGTTTGAAAACATATATACATACTCATATGTAAATAGGAACCAAAATCCCATTTATAAATCCCATATATCAAATATTGCATATATAATCATTCTCCCAAAACCATATAATAAAATATCAATTCGTATTTATGCAAAAGAAATATCATAGTATAAACCATTTTATACTATATAATCATAGATGATAAATTATCTCAATCACCAAAATAATCCATTTATCAATATAAATTTACCATAAATAAATCACTTAGGTAGCACAAATCATATTCATTAGGTATATATTTATAAATATATATAAGTAAACACGCTTTAAAAGCCAATTAAAACCATAAACAATCCAAAAATAAAACCATTTTAAATCATATAAAACATTTACTGAAATAAATGTCCACTCACCTTGAAAACACTTAGACGTTGGTCAGCTTAAGAAGAGGTGGCCTCAAGCCCAAACAGAAATTTAAAGCTGTAACTGTCCCCACCTGTTCAACCGTTTTTTGACCAAGTGATCTTGCTAAAAGTTGCTGAAGCAAATTTTTGATATAATGGCTCAAGTAATTCAGATACTTCACTACCAGTTCTACTAGCCAAAAGTGCCAATCATGACTGCACATTCTTGGGATCTTTCCCTTCCTTTTCAGTCCCACCAACATCAAAGCACAAAATTTGGGTAAGCATTCCATTTAACTTCATTTCTACCATGCAATTAATTATAAATATCTTGGGCATCATCCCACGTGATAATGATCTTGTCTCTTCCTGCTCTTTGCTAGCATAAATATATAGGAGGCCTTTTAAAAACATACACCAAACCGTGCACTATTCTTCAATTGGAAAAGAAATTAATAAAATATACCTTCCACTAGGAGAGTCTTTGATAGCCGATTTATTTGACTAAAAGCATAGGAAGACTTTGGTTTGGGTCTACCAAGGAGTGGCATATCCAGATGTCCATTGCTACTTCTATACTCCAATTTCAATCCAACCTCAACAGCTCCAGGGCCGACCCCCACGCGTTGACCAACATATACCTGACCAAGGTCTCCTTTCCCCAACCCCTTCTCGATTTTGTCCACTGGGAAACCACCGACCTGACCTTCTTGGTAATGGAAGCTGCTCCCTCATCGTCAGTTCCAGGACCCACAACTACCCATCCAAGAAATAAGAAGGTTTGGCCTTTGGTTAGTCACAATACTAATAATAATAGCTATGATACGCCCATAGGTCCCAAGTACTCTCGCCATAACCACAGGAACGATCGAGTTCACCACAAGCTCTGACCTCATCACTCCCATGGAGGCCACGCCCAAGCCATTCCTCGCCATCCCATAGGCGACACCCATGCACGAGAAGACGAGGCCTGCGGCGGCTCTGAGGAAGCAGAAGAAGGAAACGGTTTCATCGCCGCTAAAGGTAGAAAAAGCCATGTGTCCCGCTCTCTGTGTAGAAGTGGGGGCGTTTGGTTGCAGGGATTGGGTTGCGTCAACGAATCTGGGGTTTAGATGAAGACGAGGAAGCTCTGTTTTTAATTATTCCACAATGAGTCGAATTCTGTCTCGAGGATTAGAGGGAGAGAGAGAGAGATAGGTCGGGTAAGGAAAAGAATTCGAGGGATTTGGCTGCTGAGGGAATTAGCTGCACAGCAGCCAACTCTTAAACCCTAAACCCTAACTTTAACCTACGGGGTTGAAATTACTAAAATGTCCTTACAATTTAAAATTTCATAAATCGTTCGTTTTAACTCCGAATTGAGTTCCGCTTGCATCCACGCGTTCGTATCGACGAGTACATCAAGAATATGTAAGGAAATAAATTTTTACAAATCGTCCCGAAAAGTCAACAAAAGTCAACATTGACCCTAGGGGTATTTTGGTAATTTCACATAAATTTTGGGACGGGTTGTAACAATCTACCCCCCTTAAATAAAATTTCGTCCGCGAAATTACAACAAAGAATACTAAAACAAATGCGGATATTGCGCCCTCATATGCTCCTCAGTCTCCCAAGTAGCCTCCTCTACCTCATGGTTACTCTACCGAACCTTCACCAGAGGTATCACTTTGTTCCTCAGAACCTTGTCTTTTCTGTCCAAAATCTCTACGGGTTCCTCCTCGTAACTCAAACTCTCATTCAACTGCAAGAGCTGTGGTTAGATTACATGTGACTCGTGCGGTACATACTTCCTCAACATAGAAACATGGAAGACATCATGTACCCGAGATAACTCTGCTGGCAAGGCTAACCGGTACGCAACTGCACCAACACGCGTCACAATCTCATAAGGACCAATGTACCGGGGACTCAGCTTACCCCGTTTACCAAACCTCACAACACCCTTCCAAGGCGACAATCTCAGAAACACAAAGTCGTCAACTGCATACTCGCGGTCCTTAGAGTGCCTGTCTGCTATACTCTTCTGTCTATCCTGGGCCGCTTTCAGGTTACGCTTAATCACCTGAACCTTCTCTGTAGTGTCATCTACCAACTCTGGGCCCTCAAGTGCTCGCTCCCCTACTTCAGTCCAACACAATGGGGTTCTACACGCCTTACCATACAACGCCTCAAACAGTGCCATACCGATACTAGAGTGAAAACTGTTGTTGTATGCAAACTCAATCAACGCCAGGTGATCATCCCAACTTCCCCCGAATTGAAGGACCGAAACTCTCAACATGTCCTCCAAGGTCTGAATCGTCCTCTCAGACTGACCATCTGTCTGTGGGTGGAAAGCTGTACTGTACAGAAGTTTCGTTCCCATAGCCTCCTGAAATGCCTTCCAGAACTTGGAAGTGAACCTCGGATCTCTATCCGATATGATGGAAACCGGTACCCCATGGAGTTTAACAATCTGATCAATGAACATCTTCGCTAATTTATTCAACTGGTAATCCTGACGAATTGGCAAGAAATGAGCTGTCTTCGTCAGTCGGTCGACGATCACCCAGATACCATCACACTTTGCTCGGGTCGGCGGTAACCCAAACACAAAGTCCATGGTAACATTCTCCCATTTCCAAACTGGAATAGGAAGCCTCTGCGATAACCCCGAAGGTTTCTGCCTCTCCGCCTTCACCTGCTGACAAGTGAAACACTGACTCACGTACACGGCGATATCTTTCTTCATCCCTGACCAATAGTAGTAAGGTCGGATGGTACGGTACATCTTCGTACTGCCCGGATGCAAAGTATAAGCTGAGATGTGTGCCTCATCCAGGATTTCCCTCTTCAATCCACTATCACCTTTGGGTACGAATAATCGACTACCCAACATCAGTACTCCATCCTCCCTGATCACATAATCTTGTCTAACACCGCCAAGAACTTCCTCCTTAAGCTGTATACACTCAGAATCAATCCCCTGAGCCTCTCGAACTTTATCCACCAAAACAGATCTAACCTGAAAATGAGCTAACAACGCTCCATGATTATCCACATTAAGGATAGCACCCGTGCTCCTCAACTCACCCAACATCGGAATGTAGGTCGCTCTAATCGATGCCAACTGCCCATGGGATTTCCGACTCAAGGCGTCGGCCACTACATTCGCCTTACCAGGATGATAATCGATAGTGCAATTATAGTCACTGATCAACTCCATCCATCTCCTCTGTCTCAAGTTCAACTCATTCTGCGTAAAAATATACTTGAGACTCTTGTGGTCGGTGAAGATACGACAAGTCTCCCCATAAAGATAATGTCGCCAAATCTTCAAAGCAAAGACCACTGCAGCTAACTCCAGGTCATGAGTAGGATAATTCATTTCGTGCCGTTTGAGTTGTCTGGATGCATAGGCGATGACCTTACCATGTTGCATCAACACACAACCCAAACCATGCAACGAAGCATCAGTGTAGATATCGAACTCACCGCTCTCATCAGGAAGCACTAACACCGGTGCATGAGTAAGGTGATGTTTAAGTTCCTGGAAACTCCGCTCACAACTGTCATCCCAAATGAACTTAACATCCTTCCTGGTGAGTTTGGTAAGAGGTCCGGCTATAGATGAGAAATTCTGCACGAAACGACGATAATAACCTGCTAAACCCAAGAAACTTCTCACCTCAGTTACGTTGGTCGGCTGCTCCCAATTCACCACCGCCTCCACCTTCTGTGGATCCACAAAAATGCCCTCAGCAGAGATCACATGCCCCAAGAAACTGATACTATCCAGCCAAAACTCACACTTGCTGAACTTGGTGTACAACTGAGCTGTCCTCAAACTCTCCAAAACAATCCTCAGATGTTCCTCATGCTCGGTCTCACTCTGGGAGTAAATCAGAATGTCGTCGATGAACACAATCACAAACCGGTCCAAATACGGTCGGAAGACTCTGTTCATCAAATCCATAAATGCGGCTGGAGCATTAGTCAATCCGAACGGCATCACCAGAAACTCATAATGTCCATATCTCGTTCGGAAGGCAGTCTTGGGCACATCATCCTTGCGGATACGCAACTGATGATATCCAGATCGAAGATCAATCTTGGAGAAAACTCGTGCACCCTTCAGCTGATCAAACAGGTCATCAATCCGAGGCAATGGATAACGGTTCTTCACCGTCACCCGATTGAGTTGCCTGTAGTCTATGCATAAACGCATACTCCCATCCTTCTTCTTAACAAACAACACCGGATCACCCCAAGGTGAAGTGCTGGGTTGAATAAACCCCTTATCAACTAACTCCTGAAGTTGGGTTTTTAACTCCCTCAAGCTCCCATACACCTAACCCACGAGCAATCTCAGGGAAAGTACGGCCTCTGCCGCCCTGAACTGCGTTAGCAATGACTTGCCCCAGCTGGGCTAAGTCGGTCAAATCTGGCTGTCGTCGAGGTGGCATAGCTCTGCGGAAAGGAAACACTGAGATACTCAGTACAAGAATGACGCACACAAAGTGTTTGTCATAAGAATTCTCTGAACCTATGCTCTGATACCAAACTGACACACCCCACCCTCGATACCCACGTGGATACCGAGTGCGAGCGTGCTGGCCGACACTCGTAAGTGACGAAGCCATTAAATGCATGACAACACTTGATGGAGAAGAAATAATTTGTATTAAAAAAGATAAAATCCAACGACAATATGCATATGGTTCAGAGCGTACTAATTTTGAACAGCGAAAAATAAAAGTAAACTGAGTTCCTACAATCTCTATCCATAACAGGGATGGATATTATTATAGAAAACTGAAGATAAAGAAAGATCCCTACACAGTTGGGATGAACGATCAGAGCTGCCACGTATCCTCGACCTCGCCAGAAGCAGTGTCACTATGACCTGAAGGGGGCGCAAAACAAAAATGTGAGTGGACAAAAATAAAAGTTTTCACAAACCTTTCTCTTTCAACATATTAACCCCCTGTTTGAAAACCAATATAATCGTAGGAAACTACTAACATAGTATAATTCAAAAGATACCTTGAAAGTATACTGCGGTATATCAAAAGTTAAGATAACCAATAAAACATAATTCATAAGTCAAAACATATATAATCATATATAAGGAAAACCATCACAAGGTATATGTGCGATCACCCGAGTACCAAGCCGAGGAATTCGCCTCTCAATCACCGTACAAAGCCTCAATACGTTATCCAAATCATTTGTACCCTAGTACCACACATGTGTTTCAAATGGGCAATACTGCCACACCCAAAGTCTCCCACGCAGCGCCTTTTCCCCATAAAACAACAACAATAATCGTAAGACAAGCTTGCACTAAGGTATTTACCTCTGACAATACCCCTGAGTACAAAGGCGTGTGACCCAAACATGTGAGAACCGTCCTATGGCCATGAGAACGGTACTTAAACGTAGTGAAAGCATGCCACTAAGTGTGTTTGAAAACATATATATATACTCATATGTAAATAAGGAACCAAAATCCCATTTATAAATCCCATATATCAAATATTGCATATATAATCATTCTCCCAAAACCATATAATAAAATATCAATTCGTATTTATGCAAAAGAAATATCATAGTATAAACCATTTTATACTATATAATCATAGATGATAAATTATCTCAATCACCAAAATAATCCATTTATCAATATAAATTTACCATAAATAAATCACTTAGGTAGCACAAATCATATTCATTAGGTATATATATTTATAAATAAATATATATAAGTAAACACGCTTTAAAAGCCAATTAAAACCATAAACAATCCAAAAATAAAACCATTTTAAATCATATAAAACATTTACTGAAATAAATGTCCACTCACCTTGAAAACACTTAGACGTTGGTCAGCTTAAGAAGAGGTGGCCTCAAGCCCAAACAGAAATTTAAAGCTGTAACTGTCCCCACCTGTTCAACCGTTTTTGACCAAGTGATCTTGCTAAAAGTTGCTGAAGCAAATTTTTGATATAATGGCTCAAGTAATTCAGATACTTCACTACCAGTTCTACTAGCCAAAAGTGCCAATCATGACTGCACATTCTTGGGATCTTTCCCTTCCTTTTCAGTCCCACCAACATCAAAGCACAAAATTTGGGTAAGCATTCCATTTAACTTCATTTCTACCATGCAATTAATTATAAATATCTTGGGCATCATCCCACGTGATGATGATCTTGTCTCTTCCTGCTCTTTGCTAGCATAAATATATAGGAGGCCTTTTAAAAACATACACCAAACCGTGCACTATTCTTCAATTGGAAAAGAAATTAATAAAATATACCTTCCACTAGGAGAGTCTTTGATAGCCGATTTATTTGACTAAAAGCATAGGAAGACTTTGGTTTGGGTCTACCAAGGAGTGGCATATCCAGATGTCCATTGCTACTTCTATACTCCAATTTCAATCCAACCTCAACAGCTCCAGGGCCGACCCCCACGCGTTGACCAACATATACCTGACCAAGGTCTCCTTTCCCCAACCCCTTCTCGATTTTGTCCACTGGGAAACCACCGACCTGACCTTCTTGGTAATGGAAGCTGCTCCCTCATCGTCAGTTCCAGGACCCACAACTACCCATCCAAGAAATAAGAAGGTTTGGCCTTTGGTTAGTCACAATACTAATAATAATAGCTATGATACGCCCATAGGTCCCAAGTACTCTCGCCATAACCACAGGAACGATCGAGTTCACCACAAGCTCTGACCTCATCACTCCCATGGAGGCCACGCCCAAGCCATTCCTCGCCATCCCATAGGCGACACCCATGCACGAGAAGACGAGGCCTGCGGCGGCTCTGAGGAAGCAGAAGAAGGAAACGGTTTCATCGCCGCTAAAGGTAGAAAAAGCCATGTGTCCCGCTCTCTGTGTAGAAGTGGGGGCGTTTGGTTGCAGGGATTGGGTTGCGTCAACGAATCTGGGGTTTAGATGAAGACGAGGAAGCTCTGTTTTTAATTATTCCACAATGAGTCGAATTCTGTCTCGAGGATTAGAGGGAGAGAGAGAGAGATAGGTCGGGTAAGGAAAAGAATTCGAGGGATTTGGCTGCTGAGGGAATTAGCTGCACAGCAGCCAACTCTTAAACCCAAAACCCTAACTTTAACCTACGGGGTTGAAATTACTAAAATGTCCTTACAATTTAAAATTTCATAAATCGTTCGTTTTAACTCCGAATTGAGTTCCGCTTGCATCCACGCGTTCGTATCGACGAGTACATCAAGAATATGTAAGGAAATAAATTTTTACAAGTCGTCCCGAAAAGTCAACAAAAGTCAACATTGACCCTAGGGGTATTTTGGTAATTTCACATAAATTTTGGGACGGGTTGTAACAATCTACCCCCCTTAAATAAAATTTCGTCCGCGAAATTACAACAAAGAATACTAAAACAAATGCGGATATTGCGCCCTCATATGCTCCTCAGTCTCCCAAGTAGCCTCCTCTACCTCATGGTTACTCTACCGAACCTTCACCAGAGGTATCACTTTGTTCCTCAGAACCTTGTCTTTTCTGTCCAAAATCTCTACGGGTTCCTCCTCGTAACTCAAACTCTCATTCAACTGCAAGAGCTGTGGTTAGATTACATGTGACTCGTGCGGTACATACTTCCTCAACATAGAAACATGGAAGACATCATGTACCCGAGATAACTCTGCTGGCAAGGCTAACCGGTACGCAACTGCACCAACACGCGTCACAATCTCATAAGGACCAATGTACCGGGGACTCAGCTTACCCCGTTTACCAAACCTCACAACACCCTTCCAAGGCGACAATCTCAGAAACACAAAGTCGTCAACTGCATACTCGCGGTCCTTAGAGTGCCTGTCTGCTATACTCTTCTGTCTATCCTGGGCCGCTTTCAGGTTACGCTTAATCACCTGAACCTTCTCTGTAGTGTCATCTACCAACTCTGGGCCCTCAAGTGCTCGCTCCCCTACTTCAGTCCAACACAATGGGGTTCTACACGCCTTACCATACAACGCCTCAAACAGTGCCATACCGATACTAGAGTGAAAACTGTTGTTGTATGCAAACTCAATCAACGCCAGGTGATCATCCCAACTTCCCCCGAATTGAAGGACCGAAACTCTCAACATGTCCTCCAAGGTCTGAATCGTCCTCTCAGACTGACCATCTGTCTGTGGGTGGAAAGCTGTACTGTACAGAAGTTTCGTTCCCATAGCCTCCTGAAATGCCTTCCAGAACTTGGAAGTGAACCTCGGATCTCTATCCGATATGATGGAAACCGGTACCCCATGGAGTTTAACAATCTGATCAATGAACATCTTCGCTAATTTATTCAACTGGTAATCCTGACGAATTGGCAAGAAATGAGCTGTCTTCGTCAGTCGGTCGACGATCACCCAGATACCATCACACTTTGCTCGGGTCGGCGGTAACCCAAACACAAAGTCCATGGTAACATTCTCCCATTTCCAAACTGGAATAGGAAGCCTCTGCGATAACCCCGAAGGTTTCTGCCTCTCCGCCTTCACCTGCTGACAAGTGAAACACTGACTCACGTACACGGCGATATCTTTCTTCATCCCTGACCAATAGTAGTAAGGTCGGATGGTACGGTACATCTTCGTACTGCCCGGATGCAAAGTATAAGCTGAGATGTGTGCCTCATCCAGGATTTCCCTCTTCAATCCACTATCACCTTTGGGTACGAATAATCGACTACCCAACATCAGTACTCCATCCTCCCTGATCACATAATCTTGTCTAACACCGCCAAGAACTTCCTCCTTAAGCTGTATACACTCAGAATCAATCCCCTGAGCCTCTCGAACTTTATCCACCAAAACAGATCTAACCTGAAAATGAGCTAACAACGCTCCATGATTATCCACATTAAGGATAGCACCCGTGCTCCTCAACTCACCCAACATCGGAATGTAGGTCGCTCTAATCGATGCCAACTGCCCATGGGATTTCCGACTCAAGGCGTCGGCCACTACATTCGCCTTACCAGGATGATAATCGATAGTGCAATTATAGTCACTGATCAACTCCATCCATCTCCTCTGTCTCAAGTTCAACTCATTCTGCGTAAAAATATACTTGAGACTCTTGTGGTCGGTGAAGATACGACAAGTCTCCCCATAAAGATAATGTCGCCAAATCTTCAAAGCAAAGACCACTGCAGCTAACTCCAGGTCATGAGTAGGATAATTCATTTCGTGCCGTTTGAGTTGTCTGGATGCATAGGCGATGACCTTACCATGTTGCATCAACACACAACCCAAACCATGCAACGAAGCATCAGTGTAGATATCGAACTCACCGCTCTCATCAGGAAGCACTAACACCGGTGCATGAGTAAGGTGATGTTTAAGTTCCTGGAAACTCCGCTCACAACTGTCATCCCAAATGAACTTAACATCCTTCCTGGTGAGTTTGGTAAGAGGTCCGGCTATAGATGAGAAATTCTGCACGAAACGACGATAATAACCTGCTAAACCCAAGAAACTTCTCACCTCAGTTACGTTGGTCGGCTGCTCCCAATTCACCACCGCCTCCACCTTCTGTGGATCCACAAAAATGCCCTCAGCAGAGATCACATGCCCCAAGAAACTGATACTATCCAGCCAAAACTCACACTTGCTGAACTTGGCGTACAACTGAGCTGTCCTCAAACTCTCCAAAACAATCCTCAGATGTTCCTCATGCTCGGTCTCACTCTGGGAGTAAATCAGAATGTCGTCGATGAACACAATCACAAACCGGTCCAAATACGGTCGGAAGACTCTGTTCATCAAATCCATAAATGCGGCTGGAGCATTAGTCAATCCGAACGGCATCACCAGAAACTCATAATGTCCATATCTCGTTCGGAAGGCAGTCTTGGGCACATCATCCTTGCGGATACGCAACTGATGATATCCAGATCGAAGATCAATCTTGGAGAAAACTCGTGCACCCTTCAGCTGATCAAACAGGTCATCAATCCGAGGCAATGGATAACGGTTCTTCACCGTCACCCGATTGAGTTGCCTGTAGTCTATGCATAAACGCATACTCCCATCCTTCTTCTTAACAAACAACACCGGATCACCCCAAGGTGAAGTGCTGGGTTGAATAAACCCCTTATCAACTAACTCCTGAAGTTGGGTTTTTAACTCCCTCAAGCTCCCATACACCTAACCCACGAGCAATCTCAGGGAAAGTACGGCCTCTGCCGCCCTGAACTGCGTTAGCAATGACTTGCCCCAGCTGGGCTAAGTCGGTCAAATCTGGCTGTCGTCGAGGTGGCATAGCTCTGCGGAAAGGAAACACTGAGATACTCAGTACAAGAATGACGCACACAAAGTGTTTGTCATAAGAATTCTCTGAACCTATGCTCTGATACCAAACTGACACACCCCACCCTCGATACCCACGTGGATACCGAGTGCGAGCGTGCTGGCCGACACTCGTAAGTGACGAAGCCATTAAATGCATGACAACACTTGATGGAGAAGAAATAATTTGTATTAAAAAAGATAAAATCCAACGACAATATGCATATGGTTCAGAGCGTACTAATTTTGAACAGCGAAAAATAAAAGTAAACTGAGTTCCTACAATCTCTATCCATAACAGGGATGGATATTATTATAGAAAACTGAAGATAAAGAAAGATCCCTACACAGTTGGGATGAACGATCAGAGCTGCCACGTATCCTCGACCTCGCCAGAAGCAGTGTCACTATGACCTGAAGGGGGCGCAAAACAAAAATGTGAGTGGACAAAAATAAAAGTTTTCACAAACCTTTCTCTTTCAACATATTAACCCCCTGTTTGAAAACCAATATAATCGTAGGAAACTACTAACATAGTATAATTCAAAAGATACCTTGAAAGTATACTGCGGTATATCAAAAGTTAAGATAACCAATAAAACATAATTCATAAGTCAAAACATATATAATCATATATAAGGAAAACCATCACAAGGTATATGTGCGATCACCCGAGTACGGGTTGAGGAATTCGCCTCTCAATCACCGTACAAGCTCAATACGTTATCCAAATCATTTGTACTCCTAGTACCACACACATGTAAGCTTGCGCCGCAGCGCGTCACACCCAAGTCCTTACGCAGTGGGGCCTTTTCCCCATAAACAACAACAATAATCGTAAGACAAGCTTGCACTAAGGTATTTACCGGACAATACCCCTGGAGTACAGTGCGTGTGACCCAAACATGTGAGAACTGTCCTATGGCCATGAGAACGGTACTTAAAACGTAGTGAAAGCATACCAAGTGTGTTTGAAAACATATATACATACTCATATGTAAATAGGAACCAAAATCCCATTTATAAATCCCATATATCAAATATTGCATAATAATCATTCTCCCAAAACCATAATAAAATATCAATTGCATTTATGCAAAAGAAATATCATAGTATAAACCATTTTATACTATATAATCATAGATGATAAATTATCTCAATCACCAAAATAATCCATTTATCAATATAAATTTACCATAAATAAAATCACTTAGGTAGCACACAAATCATATTCATTAGGTATATATTTATAAATAAATATATATAAAGAAACACGCTTTAAAAGCCAATTAAAACCATAAACAATCCAAAAATAAAACCATTTTAAATCATATAAAACATTTACTGAAATAAATGTCCACTCACCTTGAAACACTTAGACGTTGGTCAGCTTAGAAGAGGTGGCCTCAAGCCCAAACAGAAATTTAAAGCTGTAACTGTCCCCACCTGTTCAACCGTTTTTGACCAAGTGATCTTGCTAAAAGTTGCTGAAGCAAATTTTTTATATAATGGCTCAAGTAATTCAGATACTTCACTACCAGTTCTACTAGCCAAAAGTGCCAATCATGACTGCACATTCTTGGGATCTTTCCTTCCTTTTCAGTCCCACCAACATCAAAGCACAAAATTTGGGTAAGCATTCCATTTAACTTCATTTCTACCATGCAATTAATTATAAATATCTTGGGCATCATCCTAATGTGATGATGATGGTTCCTTCCTGCTCTTTGCTAGCATAAATATATAGGAGGCCTTTTAAAAACATACACCAAACCGTGCACTATTCTTCAATTGGAAAAGAAATTAATAAAATATACCTTCCACTAGGAGAGTCTTTGATAGCCGATTTATTTGACTAAAAGCATAGGAAGACTTGGTTTGGCTCACCAAGGAGTGGCATATCCAGATGTCCATTGCTACTTCTATACTCCAATTTCAATCCAACCTCAACAGCTCCAGGGCCGACCCCACGCGTTGACCAACATATACCTGACCAAGGCCTCCTTTCCCCAACCCCTTCTCGATTTTGTCCACTGGGAAACCACCGACCTGACCTTCTTGGTAATGGAAGCTGCTCCCTCATCGTCAGTTCCAGGACCCACAACTACCCATCCAAGAAATAAGAAGGTTTGGCCTGGTTAGTCACAATACTAATAATAGCTATGATACGCCCATAGGTCCTAAGTACTCTCGCCATAACCACAGGAACGATCGAGTTCACCACAAGCTCTGACCTCATCACTCCCATGGAGGCCACGCCCAAGCCATTCTCGCCATCCCATAGGCGACACCATGCACGAGAAGATCGAGGCCTGCGGCGGCTCTGAGGAAGCAGAAGAAGGAAACGGTTTCATCGCCGCTAAAGGTAGAAAAAGCCATGTGTCCCGCTTCTGTGTAGGAAGTGGGGCGTTTGGTTGCAGGGATTGGGTTGCGTCAACGAATCTGGGGTTTAGATGAAGACGAGGAAGCTCTTGTTTTTAATTATTCCACAATGAGCGAATTCTGTCTCGAGGATTAGAGGGAGAGAGAGAGATAGGTCGGGTAAGGAAAGAATTCGAGGGACGGCTGCTGAGGGAAATTAGCTGCACAGCAGCCAACTCTAAACCCAAAACCCTAACTTTAACTCTACGGGGTTGAAATTACTAAAAATGTCCTTTAAGCAATTTAAAATTTCATAAATCGTCTTTTAACTCCTCGAATTGAGCCCGCTTGCATCCACGCGTTCGTATCGACGAGTACATCAAGAATATGTAAGGAAATAAATTTACAAGTCGTCCCGAAAAGTCAACAAAAGCCAACATCGACTGTGGTATTTTAAGTAATTTCACATAAATTCTGGGGACGGGTTGTAACAGCACTCCAGTCCACTCGAACACGATCAACGAAGTGAGTTTTCGCGATCACAAGCCACATGAAAACTCATAATGGGGATAACGCAAATTAGTCCTTTGACCCAGGCATCACAAATTTTTGTCTTCAGGCGAGGTCCTTGATCTTTGATTATGTCAAAGTCACCCTATCCGAGGGTGTGCACGCATAGTTTGGGTTAAGCTACTTAGCCATGGAGGCAAGTGAATGCGCAACAAGGGATCTCTAACTTTCAAAACCGTTTGAGCGAGAATACTCTATGGTATGATTAAGAATCTCTCGGTTGCAGTATGAATAAGATTAGAAGTCGTTCCAAATCATATTCAAGGTAATCATATAAGTAAATGAATCACATTAGATAGTAGACATGAATAAACTATCAAACCAAACAATGTGGTCGAGAGTATTGTATTAGAGAAGGACCGTATTGCATTGCAATCCTAACCGACTGTGAGTTTCCTCCACCTCTTCCACAATGCAGCCTACGAGACATGCCGCTAGGTGTCACTCATGGTTTGGGCAGCCCCAAAGGCCGTATGATCACTAAAGCGAGACCAGCAGCTTTCAACTACATAATCGATTCTGAAAGAGTTCTAATCGCCCACCGCCCGCTAAAAGAACCTAATGGATCGACACCGCTGCAGCGTAGCTCACGAAACAATGGAGATGAGTAAGAATAATTAAATGGTTTAATTATTTATGGCAAGCTGACACTAATATGTTACTCAATCAAACGACAAGCTCTATAAACCTCGGGTTAGTTTTGGGCTCAAGGCCCAATGGGCTTTGAAACGCTGCCCTGACAATTTGCTGCATGACAACTTAATGACTAATAATACATTAGAAATCCAAAAGCTCAATGAACCTAACATGCCTATTATTTGATGCAATGTAGTGAACTGCTTTAATTGCAAGTTTGCCAATTACATTGTGAGATGTTAAATGGCAACTTGATAACATTTCAATGTTAGAGGTTTTCTTTTGGGAGAATGGATGAAAGTGAAAGCTCTCTCCTCCCGAGGCCTACCCCTAGAGGAATTTAGCTAGCAATCTTCTTCCTCTGTGGCACTCATCTTCTCTCATCAAGGCCTCCTTGGTGTGGAGACTTAGAGGTTCCCCTACTTTGGGAACTTGAAGAAATCTATTCCACCATCCTCATCCAAGCAAGGAATGAAGGTCTCCACGTGATCGGGCCTTTCTTACGCAAAGAGGAATCAAACAGCGTATAGTTAATTCACTACTTCAAATTGTGCTTGAGTTTATGTAATGTTCACCATATCTACTAGGCATAGAAGTTCTTGGGTAAAGTTTTGAATTTGAATGCATACAAGCATGATTCCACCAATTAACTCACTGCATGCTAAATGACGTTGTTCAAATGAACTTGGTTTACGAAAATTTCCCTTCGTAAAGGATGTGTGGCATCTTAAACTTGGACATATACCTTGATAAGATTCGCAAGATGTCGAAAGATGGATATTTCCGCCATTAGGTAATGACCAAATGGGTATTTGTGGAATGCTGTTGGAAAGGGAAGATGACCAAATCTCCATTCACCGGGTGCGGGAGAGCGTGCCATTGAAATTCTAGGTTAATCCACATCGACGTATGTGGACCTATGTCTACTACGTCGAGAGGAAGCCTCTACCGTATCACATTCACCGACGATCACTTGGGCTTGGCCGTGTGTATCTTATGAAGTACAAGTCGAATCTTTGAAAAGTTCAAGCAAAGAATTCAAGAATGAAGCTGGAAGCAAACTGAAGCGTATAAAGATCCTAAGATCGATCAGGGGAGAGTACCTAAGTAACGAGTTCCTAGATTATCTCAAAGAGTGGAATAATATCACGTGGACTCCACCTGGGAACTCCACAACTTAATGGAGTTTGAAAGGAGAAACCGAACCTTGATGAACATGGTTCGCTCTATGATGAGTTCCGCAGATTTACCAAGAAGACTCTGGGATACGCTCTATATACAATGAAATCTTACTTGCTTAATAGAGTACCTTCCAAATCAGTTTCACAAACGCCCTATGAGATATGGCATGGAAGAAAGCCAAGTCTTAATCGCATTAAGATTTGGGGTTGTGAAGCATATGTCAAGAAGCTTGAAGCTACTAAGCTTGAAGCAAGATCAGTAAGGTGCTATTTTGTGGGATATCCCAAAGAAACCATGGGATATGAGTTCTACCATCCTGACGACCAGAAAGTCTTTGTCGCTAGAACTGCTAAGTTTCTAGAGGACAAATTTGTTCTCAAAGGAGCTACAAGTAAAACGATGGAAATTAATGAGATTAATGATGAACCACAAACGAGCACTCGACAAGCTAACAACCTAGTTTCTGAACCCCTAGCTCCACGTAGATCTGAACGGGTGAGCAAGCCACCTAAGAGGTATGGCTTGGATAATGACTTTGGGGAATTGCACTTTCTAGGTGACAATGACACAAAGGAGGACCCTAAAGACTACACTGAAGCAATGTCCGACATTGATTCAAAGAGATGGCAAGAGGCCATGAAATCCGAGATGGATTCCATGTATCAAAATCAGGTCTGGACTCTAGTAGACCATCCAGAAGGTATAGTACCTATTAGAAACAAATGGGTCTTCAAGAGGAAGATAGGCGCTGATGGGAATGTGGAGACTTATAAGGCTAGATTTGTAGCCAAAGGTTACAGGCAAAGAGAAGGGATTGACTATGAAGAAACCTTCTCTCTTGTAGCCATGATTAAGTCCATTCGGATTTTGCTTGCTATAGCTGCGTACCATGATTATGAGATATGGCAAATGGACATGAAGACGGCCTTTCTGAATGGCTACTTAGAGGAAGAGCTCTATATGACTAAACTTGAAGGTTTCATGTCCAAGTCTGAAAAGACTAAGGTATGCAAGCTTCAAAGGTCCATTTATGGACTTAAGCAAGCCTCTAGGAGCTGAAATATTCGTTTTGACACTGAAATCAAAACGTTTGGTTTTACTCAAAACGAAGACGACAATTGTGTTTATCAAAAGGTCGTTGGGGAAGCAGTAGTATTCCTAGTGTTATATGTAGATGACATATTACTATTCGGGAATGACACTGCAGTACTTTCTTCTATAAAAGTGTGGTTGTCCAAAGCCTTTCACATGAAAGATTTGGGAGATGCATCTTATGTGCTTGGGATAAAGCTCTATCGTGATAGATCTAGAAAATTAATTGGATTATCCCAATCTATGTACATAGATAAGGTGCTACGTAGGTTCTAGATGGAACAATCTAAGAAAGGTTTTCTTCTTGTAAGACATGGAATTCATCTTTCTAAATCCATGGGACCTAAGACTCCTGAAGAAGTACGGCAAATGAGTTCTATTCCTTATGCTTCCGCCATAGGAAGTCTCATGTATGCCATGATATGCACAAGGCCTGATATCGCATATGCTGTGAGCATTACTAGTCGATATCAATCTAACCCATGATCAGAACACTGGGCAGCTGTCAAGACGGTCCTTAAGTACTTAAGAAGAACTAAGGACATGTTCCTTGTTTATGGAGGAGCAACAGAGTTGCGAGTGGAAGCCTATAAAGAAGCAGATTTCCAATCTGACATCGATGATAGAAGTTCCAACTCCGGATATGTATTCACTCTGAATGGTGGGGCTGTCAGCTGGAAAAGCAAGAAACAAGATGTAATTGCTGATTCCACGACAGAGGCTGAATATGTCGCTGCAGCTAAAGCCGGCAAAGAAGTGTTCTGGATGAAGAAGTTCATTACTGAACTTGGAGTGGTTCCAACCATTACATCACCAGTAACTTTGTACTGTGATAATAGTGGGGCGATAGCTCAAGCCAAGGAACCTAGGGAACATCAAAAGAACAAGCATTTTGACAGACGCTTTAATATCATTAGAAGATATGCCGTCGAGGGGAAAGTCAACATCCTCAAGATTACCTCAGTCGATAACATAGCAAATCCACTGATGAAGCCAATGTTTCAAAACCAACTTGACCGCCATATGGAAAAGATGGGTATTAGATACATGGGAAGGTGGCTTTGAGTGCAAGTGGGAGATTGTTGGAAGTATGCCCACAAAGCCACTCATTTGATGTAATAGCTTTTGGAATACTTGTTGTATTAAACTATTATTTGTTTAATGAAAGGGCAAAGCTTATTGTTAATCACTATTTATTGTATCATGTGTTTAAGCAATGAGGGAATCCAAGGAATGTATTTAATCTAAGAGAGAAGTGATCTAAGTAAGTTAGATTAACGAGACCTCTATCTTATAAACATTCCTAAAACGTTCCTAGCCATAGGATTGCCAATTGGGCATTGACAATCCGCTAAGGTTAGTATGTGTTATGTTAACTCAAGCTTGAGTATGACTAGTCTCAAGTCATTTAGTGTTAGACACTGAGAGAAACACATAGTTGCTCAAAAAGGTAATTGAGTACACTGAATCACGATCAAAAGAGAGTTCGAACATACATGTCATGTAAGAACTTGTAAGTTGCAATATGCAAAGTAGTCCTTTGACCTGAGGCATCATAAATGTCTAATGACTGGGTCCTTGATCTTTGATCATGTCAAAGGCATTCCATTGAGAGTGTCGACGACATTGTTGGGGTCAAGCTATCTAGTCATGTAGGCATATGAATGCACAACAAGGGATCTCTAACCTTCCATGGTGGAAGGAGAATACTTTGAGATATGATTCGAGAGTCTTTGGCCAAAGCATATGAATATGATTTAGGAAGTTTGTTTCAAATCATATTCAAATGAATCATATAGAGAAGTATCACATTGGATAGTAGACATGAAACTAACTATCACTCAACAATGTGATTAGGAGTATTGTATTAGAGAAGGACCGTATTGCGTTGTAATTGTAACTGGATAGGTTCTCCAACCACTTCTACTTCGCTTGGGTAGCCATGACATACTGCTAGGTGTCACTCATGGTTTGTGGAAGCCCTGAGGATTAGCAAACACTAATCTTCATCAAAGGGAGAATTGAAATGTAGTTTCAATTCACAATCGATCGTTAAGAGTAACAATCGCCCACTGCCTCGCTAGTTAGAACCTAATGGATCGTACACCGAGTAAGGATGAAAGTGAAGATATGAAGGGATGGATAAGCAATTAAATTGTTTAATTGAGAATGGTCAAGATTAATTAATTAGTTAATTAATTATACGAAAGGTTCGTATTGGGCTTTTAAGTTGGTTTTGGGTTTCGAGGCCCAAAAAGGTTTTTGGTCCACAAGGCCCATTGAGATTAGGTTGTGTGACAGCTAAAACTAAATGGAAACTAACCCAAAAACAAAGTCAAAACCGGCCTAGGGTGAGTGGTAACAAACTTGGGTTAATTGCAAGTTTGCCACTCACTTGTGAGGTGGTATAAAAGGCAACTTTATAGCCATTATCTTTTTAGGGTTTTCTTGAAGAAAAGAAAAGAAACATTTTCTCTCAATTTCTTCAAGGGAGGCTGGCCACTTAGAGAAGATTTAGCTAGCAATCTTTTCTTCTCTAAGTCATCCATTTCATCTTCACACCTCATCCTTGGTGTGGATACTTAGAGACACCAAACCTTTGGTGTTTTTGGAGATCCTTTCCTCACATCCTCAAGGAGCAAAGGAGCATCAAAAGGAAGAAAATAACAAGGAGGATCCAAGGAGCTAGGAGGTGACTTGAAGGCCCTCCACTTGGGTGAATCCCTTGTGTAAACAAGAATGAGCTTCAAGGGTAATGAATCTCAAAACTTCCCTCTCTTTAATTTTGTTAAAGAGTCTTTTGGTTCACCATTCTCTAGACTTTGAAAGTCATGGGTTTTATGAATTGTTTTGAATGCATGCCTACTTTAAAGTGTTTTTAGTTTGCATGTGTGTTCAAATATTCTCAATTGTTCTTAGTTAGGACAAAAGTTTTCCTTCAACTTGTGTGTGATAATCAAGCAGCCATGCACATAGCCGCTAATCCAGTTTTTCATGAACGTACAAAACATATAGAAGTTGATTGTCATTACGTTCGATCCCAAGTTCAATCTCAAGTGATTCAAACTTAGTATGCTAGGAGTCAAGATCAGCTAGCTAACCTATTCACCAAGCCTTTACCGCTTGCTCATCTTCAACGACTATTAATCAAGCTTGGATCACTTAATCCACTTGATCCAGCTTGAGGGGGAGTATCGGAATGAGTGACCTACATCAAATAAACAGCTACACACTCATTGAGTTAGTCTAGTATTCATCGGGTTACCTGCACTCTCATCGGGTTAGTCTTATAACCATTGGGTTATGGCTACAACTTTCTGAAAGCTGGTGTACTGGTTTAACTAGCAGATTGTAACAATCATCTTTCCTTGATTAAAGGAAGATGACTGATTAGTGACTGATTAATGCTGTGTCTTGGTATTGGTGTAATCTCCTTGATTTAAGGATTAGATTAAGCATTCGTATAACCAGTCACTAGGGTTCATCAGTCACTAGGGGTTTCTAAGGTTACTTGTTGTTGCTTCTTCTTCTTCTATATGTAAGCATACTGGCGTACATTGTTCTTTTATGAAATACAAATATCATAAGTTAAAATTCAACATACTACATGCAAATCTAAAGTAAATTAATCTATTGATACTCTTTAGTATAATCATATTAGCATTTTCTAACCATGTATTTTGAAGTTTGTTTTGAATCATGTAAACGTGACTTGTTATTGTTTAATCTTTTTGATCTTTGTGGTTATTCTACTGTTTTACAGCAAAGTGTGTTTTGTGGATTGGAACTTATGTATCAAGTGGTTTTTTGTCTGTGTTGTATATCTTTAGTGAAATGAGATTATGATGATGCATTTGCATTTGCAGTAGCTACTGATATTATGATTAGCGACGACATTGAACCTTATACTGTTGATGAATGTCGACGTAGAACTGATTGGCTAAAATGGAAGGAAGCAATCCATGTTGAACTTGATTCCTTAGCAAAGCGTAAAGTATTTGGACCTTTTGTTACAAATCTATCTGATGTGAAGCCCCATTGGCTACAAGTGGATGTTTGTAAGAAAATGTAAGGAGAAGAATGAAATAGTGCTTTACAAGCCTTGTGGAGCAAGGTTTCCCTCAACGCATTGGAATTGACTACGAGGAGACTTATTCACAGTAATGAATATATATAATTTTAATTATATATATACAATATATAAAACTATAAATCCATATAGCCGTCGGATTGGTTAAGATTGAATCTCAATCGATCAATTAAACTCAACTATCTTTCTCTCGACCTCACCTCAGTTCTCTCTCAACTACAACCCTCTTTCTCTCCTTCTCCAACTTCGCGATCTCAAAACCAGACCCCTCTATCTCCTCTTCGTGATCTCGAACCCAGCCACCACCACCACTCTGTTGGTCATTTCTCTTCCTCTCGTTCTAAATGGTGGCCAACCACCACCTCTTAGTCTTACCCGCCTCTCTCCTTCAAGGTAAGTCCAATTACAAATTTTGAAATTGTGAAATTAGGGTACTTGATTTTGAATTGGGGATGAAATTTAGAATTAAGGGTTTTAATTTATTAGGGCATGGGATGAATTTCAGAGTTTAAGAATTTGTGAATGGGAATTAGGGTTTTAATTTCGAATTGTGGGATGAATTTCAAAATTTTAGGGTTAAAGAATTTGATGGTTGTTGTTGTTTCTTGATTGTAGTTGTTGGGTGTTGCTAATCTTCATTTAGTTTGAAGATCCTCCTGCAATTTTTCCTTTCTTGTTCTTTTTGACAGGCCTTTACCTAACCGACTCGAAATACTGAAATTATTTCGATTTTACCAAATTTCGGGAAACCAAAATTTACATTTTGGTTTTGGTATCGATTTTCAATTCCCAAATTCATTCGGTTTAGTTACCAAATTGAAACCAGCCCTAGCGGCTACTTCTTAAGTTTTTCACAATCAAGGGGCAGTGTTGTGAATAATATTATTAATTAGGTGTGATTGTATAAACTTAAAGTAGAATCCCAATAGGATTTGGAGATCAAATCCTCATAGATTTGTATTATTTGCGTGGCCGGCGCGTGAGGCGACCTCCCGGCGCGTGGCGGCGCGTCCGACCGTTTCCCGGCGCGTGTGGCGGCGCACGGCGGCGGTAGGGTTTTCGGGGCCCAGAAATCATTTTTCGAGCCCGTTTTCGCTAAAATAATAATATTTTTGGGGGATTTTTCTTTAAGGCCTATTTTTAATTTATTTTAGGGAAGTTCTAATTTGTTCCCTAATATTAATTAGGTAATTCTTCGACTCCGCACATGACACATCCCGATCCCGGACGAGCCAGGTGTCGGAAGTGCTGGCCGACACGCGTTAGCGTGACGAAAGCCAAAAAGAAAATTTAGAATAAAGGATAGAATATTGAATTAAAACAATAAGGTCAGAGTGCACGGAGTGTGCGGGCGGAAGAAATAATAGAATACACAGTAAGAGTAGAGTAAGGGATACAAAGTTACTACAAACGTAGAAAATCCCTACATCGTCATACCACCGCGCCATCGACGTCGCAAGCTCCCAGCCAACTAACCTGGAGGGGCGCAAAACATAAAACGGTGAGTGGGTCAAAAAGCAAAACTTTTGATAAAACCGTTGTTTTCAAAAGTCTAGTAACCCCTCGTTTGAAAACAAGTATAATTTGAGAAAATACGTCATACCCGTAGGCATGAACCTCAAAATACTATCGTGAAAACATGCGGGTACTCCCCGCTAATACTTTACTGACATTTGCTCACCCATATGTAAACACACATGCCCAAGGGGCTAAATCCCATAAGGAACAAGCTAGGTATACAAGTAATACGCTGAGTACTACAATGACGCGAGTCTAGCGCTAAGCGCTGGTGCACAAAGTGCAGTCACACAAGCTCGAGTTGCCTAATGCAACCTAGAACAGGCTAGTACCTACAATGGATCCAAAGCTGCGTAACGGTACTGGTAGTGACTACTCCAAACGTCAAGGCTAGTCCTGGCCACAAGACTGAGTACTAATACCTGGGGTGTATACATCTACTGATGAGCAACAGTATGAAAACATGCATGGCAATATAATACGAATGTTCTACCTCCAACAAACGTAATGATATGCAACTACGCTAACAGTTAAAGAAAGCGTTAAAAAAACCATACGTATATATATACATTTATCAAACAAAGACCCACTCACTCACCTGTAGGTAGCCGGGTCGAAGTACCCCGTCCTGGGTAGCCCCAGTAGTCCTCTGGATAGGCCCCACCTATATGAGAAATCACCGGTACAATGATTAACTCAAAAAGGTAACGAATTAACGAATTAATTACACCTATCCCTTGCTTTTGTAATTTGGAGGTCCAAAACACCTCAAAAATTAACATGCATACTACCCCGAGGGAGTACACGTCGTTACGAGTCGACCCGTGAAAACAGAATGCAAATTGGACCTTCCACGCACCCTCACGCGCGGCTTGAAGATCGGAGCCTATGGCTCTACGCGCAGCTCCACGCGTGGCTCACGCGCGAGCTGGTCAACTGAGCCGGTCAGCCGGTCAACTCGGCTCGGCTCAAGCCGGTCAACACGGCTCGGCTCAAGCCGTCAACGCGGCTCGACTCAAGCTGGTTCGGTCAATGCTGACGTCAGCAAGTCCGGTCTGCTGACGTCAGCAAGGCCGGTCCAACCCGGTCCGATGACGTCAGCACCGGTCATCCCTGCCAGAATTCCGGTCGCCGGCGCCGGCGCCGACGCCGCCGTCGCCGTCGCCGGATTCTGGAAAAAGTGGCCGGATTTCTGGGGATTTTTCAAAGCTTCATAACTTCTTCGTTTTAAGTCCAAATTGGACGATTCAAGTACCAAAATGAAGCTAGAGATGAGGAGAACAAGATTGTACCATTTTGGGGACCAAAAACTGGCCAGAAGTGGCCTGAAATTGAGGAAGAAGCCACGGTGCAAAAAGCCGATCACGGTTTCCTCGATTCTCGGCCAACCACCACCATCCAAGGCTCGAGCAAGGTACAATGGACATCCAGGAACACGGTGGTGATTCGTTTGATGAGTTTTGGGCTCGAAATCGACGAGAAAGCTCGTCGGGAAGGGCTCGGGTGTAAATAGAAAATTTATGGGTTAAAGAACTCAGGTTTCTGGTTTGCAGATTGAGCACACTGGCTCAGTTAATGAGCAAGAAGATTTGCAGAAACATTGGCCAAGGAAAATGGCTCGAGGGAAGGGAGACTAGGCACGGGGTGCCATTAGCATTTTTGGAGCTTTTGTGTTAGGTGCAGCAGAGAAGGGAGGAGGAAGAAGAGGACTGGGAGACAAGGATCCAGAAAATCTGGATTGGCCACATGGCCTGCAGACATTTGGGCCCCAGCCCAAACAAGACAAAATTGCCGAAATTTGAATTACGGATAACGTCGAAATTCAATGCCCGTAAAATATTCGTTCGGAGTCCGAACGACGTACGGCTCGCGTCTACGAATTCGTATCGACGAGCACGTCAAGAAAATACAAGTGGATACGTCGTACGAGTTACGACCCAAAAGTCAACCAAAAAGTCAACCCATGGGTAAAAACGTCATTTCCCTCTTCCGGGAATAAAATAAGTTAAATTTTGAACGGGCTGTGACAACACACCGAGGAGGGCAACACCGGGGGAGATTTCACTCCCGAATACCAGTGAGTGGACTTTTGCTTTAGTAAATGGTTTTTATGATTGAAAATGATTATGAATTTGATTTCTATATGGTTTTAAATGGTTTTCGAAGCATGATTATTTATATATATATTTATTTATAAATATATATACATGTTGATAATTGTTTATTCAACCATATTTGTTTTATTTATGGTTTTATATTGGGATATGAATTTAAATGGTGATTGTGGTTTTATACCAAAGTATGATTATACATTTTGAAATGGTTTACACTATGATATCACTTTTGCATAAATATTAAATGGTATTTTGATATATGGTTTTGAGGGAAGATTTTATTTATGCAATATTAGATATTTGGGAATTATGAATGGGATATTGTTCTTATATATAATCACATGAGTATGTATGTATGTTTTCAAACACACTTGGTATGCTTTCACTACATTGTAGTACCGTCTCACGGCCGTAGGACAAGTCTCACATGTTTGGGTCACACGCACTGTACTCCAGGGGTATTGTCCGGTAAATACCTTAGTGCAAGCTTGTCTTACGTTTATGTTTGTTTATGGGGAAAAGGCCCCACTACGTAAGGACTCGGGTGTGACGCGCTGCGGCGCAAGTGCTTACATGTGTGTGGTACTAGGAGTACAAATTAATGGATAACGTAAAGTGCTTGTACGGTGATTGAGAGGCTGTTCCTCAACCCGTACATGGGTGATCGCGCATATACCCTGTGTTGGCTTTCCCTTATATATATTATTGGAATTATTAGTTGTGATTTACGAATATTATACTTTTATGCGTTTCAGTTATACTCATAAAGTATCTTTTGAACTATACTATGATAGTATGTTTTCGACGTTTATACTGGATTTCAAATAGGGGGTTAATATATTGAAAAGAGAAAGGTTTTGCGAAAACTTTGATTTTTGTCCACTCACACTTTTGTTTTTGCGCCCCCTTCAGGACATAGTGATAGAGCATCGGGCGAAGTCGAGGCATTTGTGTGGCAGCTCTGATCATATATCCCAACCATGTAGGGATTTATCTTTCTATTATTCAGTTTCTATAATAATATCCATCCCTGTTATGGATAGAGATTCTAGGAACTTGACTCATTATTTTATTTCCGCTGTTTCGAATTAGTACGCTCTGAACCATGTGCATATTGATATTGAATTCCGCAACTTTATGGTAATTTAATTTGTTTCAACTAAGTGTTGTCATGCATTTAATGGCTTCGTCACTTACGAGTGTCGGCTAGCACGTCGCATTCGATATCCACGTGGGTATCGAGGGTGGGGTGTGTCAGCTCTAGCCCAAGCTTGCTTAACTTCGAGGTTCTGATGGAATCCGAAGCCAATGTGCTTCCAAAAGGCCTCGTGCTAAATGGAGGTGGCCATGTACATATAAGGTGTTGGAGATATGCCCTGAAAGTCAATCTTTGGAAGAAACATTTCAGGACAGTGTCTGTATGTATGGATAACCCTAAATACAGCAAAAAAGGCAAAGTCACTTATTAGGACTATCTCAATAATCGATATATGTCCAAAATAGTGAATCCATGAACAATGGATTAATGGAAGAAGTAATCTAATGATGTTAGACTGCAGAGACCTTCTTCTCATAACCATGATGTTCAAAATGTTCCTGGTCATAGGATTGTCAGAGGGATACTAACAATGCATAGACTAGTACGTACTATGTCAGCTTCAAATGGGAAGGATGGATAGTCTCAACCATTCGTGTAGTGACGCTAAGACAAGTATGTAGGTGCTCATTAAGGGAATGAGTTCACTGAACACAATTGAAAGAGAGTACTTGTATGGAGGTCTACTCACATGTCAAGAAAGTAACTCTACTGGTTGGAATAATTTAAGTAATCCTTTGACCTGAGACATCATAGTTGTCTTGGGGATACGTTGCTGATCATTTTGATAATGAGACATGACCACATCTCATCTTGGATGTGTTCTATGCATTGTTGGGGTCAGTGATTTATTCTCAGAGGCATGTGAATTATCAACAAGGGATCTCTAATCCTCGTTACGAGAGGAAGAATACTCTAAGATATGATTCGGGAATCTTCGACCGATGTATTGAGCGTAATGATGGAAAGTGTTCCTATACGACTCAATAGAATCATATAACTTGATATAATCACATTAGGGGTTTGACATTAAATATCCATACCCTAGTAATATGATTGTGAGTATTGCATTAGAGAAGGATCGAATTACATTGTAATTCCAACTGAATAGGTTCTCCGAACAAATTCTACATTAGCTTGGGTAGCCATGATATATGATTAGATGTCAGTCATGGCTTGTGGATTCTTTTGGATGATTAAATAAGTAGTCATCAAAGAAGAAGGAGAATTAAAAGTAAGTTTTAATTCACTAAATTATTGGATTAATACTAATCAATTGGATTGATACCAATCACCTCACTGCCTTGCTAATTAGAACCTAAAATGATTGTACACCGATACACTCTTGTGGTGGGACAACTAAAGAATGATGGAATTAATTAATTGGATTAATTAAGTGTTATGATTAATTAGAACCTAAAATGATTGTACACCGATACACTCTTGTGGTGGGACACCTAAAATGATTTCTTTAGACTTTCTAATTAATCATAGAAGCGATGAAAGATCATTTTTAGGCTTACTGAAAAGTTCGGGTTCATTCGGGCCCATCGGGCCCAAATCTATTTGGCTTTTATTCAAGCATAAGATGACTTGAAATAATAAAAGACCAAAAGCCCAAACAACACTAAGAGGCCCGGCCAAAGGAAAGAAAGAGAGAGAGAGAGAAGAGTCAAAAGTTGACTCACTTCTTTGACATTTAAAAGAAAGTTTAATGACAAAGTTTTATTAAGGATTTTGTGTGTGTTTTTCAACAAAAGGGGAAAAACAAATCTCTCTCTCTATATATAACATAGCCGGCCACCAAGAGGAGAAATAGCTAATCATCTCTCCTCCTTTTGGTCATTCCATCATCCATTCTACTACAATTGTGGGTGTGGATCTTTAGAGGTCTCCTAACTTGGAGACTAGAGGAGAACCAAAGGAGTTCAAATCTATCAAGGTGGAGGAAGCAAGGAGGGAGGCTAGACTCAAGGAGTTCTAAGAGGAAAGAGCTTGGAGGTGGTCCATCCTTGGTCTAAAGTCTAGATCAAGAGGTACAAAAACTTTACCTTCACTTTGTTCTTCAATATTTTGTTTGATGCATCATATATGAACCTATGCTTCTTGAAGGGGATTTGCATGACTATAGCTTTGATAATATGCTTCCGTTGCTTATGTATATAAATTTAGAATTGTATATACATGCTAGTCATTTGAAATCCCACATAAATCTCATTATTTCCCTTCATAAGACACATCACCCTCTCTTTGTCTCACATCGACCAACGGAGAGAGGGTGATGTGAGATGTTAAAATTAGTTTACAACACACACACACATATATATATTACCGTTTCAATTTTCAACAGTTTTTTTCTTGAAGGGAGGTGATTTTCACACACATTTTTTTTAGTTTTTCACACAAACTTTCTTATTTATGGTCTTTTGATTTAATAAATTAAATGGAAACAACGAACATAATTAAGCAAGTGTGTGTGACAAGTTTCTGAAAAATTAAAAATTGAGGGGTGGAATTCTAAATTCTGCGTTTCTCTTCTCCTCTCCTCTCCTCTCTTACATATATAAGAAAAAAGCTTTGCCACTAAATCATCAAGATACCCAACCTCGACACTTAGGACCTTGAGAAAACTTCAATTTTCACTCTCTCCACCTCTTCCCCTTCCCACATCTTCCAGACCCCTTCTCCACACATGCAACCACCCCCCACTATAGCACCCTTGAGACTAAGATGAAATCCCCAAACTTGAGCATTTATTTTTTAAATTTGGCCTGGCCCAAGTCTGTGTCAGATTTGGTGGGGTGATATTAAAGATTGGAGTAATGAAAGACTTGCCATATTAGGGTATACTTCTTATTCCATCATGTTTGTCTTCTGAGGATATTTTGTTCATTACCCTAATTAGTGGTACTTGTACTCATTTGTGCATTATGTAGTACCGTTATATTGCCTCAACTCCATAACCAATAGTGTCATCCGTCCCTCAGCTAGGTTTGAGTGGTTTTGACTAGGCAGCCAGGTCATGAGAGTTCCAACTAATTCAAAACAAAATCTAGTCCAAGAAAAATGTTAGAGAACAAAGCTTTAATAAAAAATTTCCTACAATTGTGGAGGAAAATAAGGAAACATAGAAGCAACAGTGTTTTGGGGGGCGCAAAAATGGTGTAAATACGGTAGTTGAATATGCAAGTAAGGGGATGAATAAACCTTATCTTTGAGAAGGGTAATATACTAAAAGTACAACAAAAAATGAGTATGTTTGACTGAATTTCTAGAAGTGAGTATTTTTTTATTTAAGAATGCAAATTGTGAGTATCTTTGCCAATTTTCCTAAGGTTTCAATCAATAAAATAGGAAAATAAGAGATGAGAACCTAATTGATCTATGATATAATATTATATCCCTTCGAATAATTAATTAGACTAGATGGTGTAAATTCAGGCACCAACAAGTGGTACGAGAGCTGATGGTGGTGGCGGTGGTGACAACCTGTGACTAGTAGACAGAGACAGAGAGAGTCAAGTGTGGTAATTTCAGATTATTAATTTTTTTTTTATTTGCATACTTTCCCTTCATGATTCAACAGACATCCAAAAATTCAGTCTCCAACTTAAGATGCATAGGCAAGCCAGTATATAGGAACAACAGTGGAGGATTTTACTCTTATTTATAAGAGAAAATTACTTGAGCTTATCACGGAATTGTATATTTGGTTCTTGAATTAAAAGTCAATAGTTTTGATCCCTGACTTTGATTAAATGTGACGTGGCAAACTTTAAGCTTATGGGACCTACGATTATGTGATTGAAAGCCACATGGATTAAAACTAAAAGAATATTTTTTATAAAAAAAGAAAGAAAGAATAAATATAAAATTCTCCACCTTCTCTCTGTCGTCTCTTCTCCTGTTGCCCGCTTCCCCCAACCGCAACCTCCCCTCGAAACCTACCCTTGCAGTCCTGACCCACTCTCCCCAGCCAAGACCTAACCAATCCCCACTCCCCAGCCTGTCCCTAACTCGTAGCTCACAACATTCACTCCAATCCTTAACATGACCCCACCAAATCTGACATATGCTTTTGCTGCAAGTCTACATGGCAATGCAGTGGGGGATTATTAACAAAATAAAATTAGGGATTAAGCCAAGAGCCCCTAGTCCCTAGCCCCTGGTAGAAACTAAATGCTCCAACTTTGGGGAGTTCATCTTGGTCTCAAGGGTGCTACGGTGGGGGGCGGCTGGAGGTGTGGAGAAGGGGTCCGGAAGATGCGGGAAGGGGAAGAGGGGGAGAGAGAGAAGATTGAACTTTTCCCTATGCTTCTCCTACATCATGGTGTTTTCCGACTCTCAAGGTCCGAAGTGTCAAAGTTGAGTATGTTGATGATTCAGAGGCAAAGCTTTTTTGTCGTGTATAAATATATATAAGAGCCCATTTAGAAAACTTTTCAGCCCCTCAAGTTTTTAATTTTTTAATTTTTGGAAACTTGTCAGCCGCTCAATTTGAACACAGACCATTTAGAAGACTATAAAAAAATTTCAGGAGAGAAGAGAGAAGCAATGATTCAATTGAAGAAGTCTGCAATCTTCTGATCTGAGGTATGAAATAATAAAATTCCCATCTTCTTTTCAATTCCAACTTATTAAAGTTTCCATTGTGACATGAGATTCATCATGAATAATCCCAATTTCTCAACAACCTGAAACCGTCGTTTATTTTAAAAACAGGTAAACGAAGGCAATTTGATTAATTTTATATGTGGACGAATCGAATTTTAATTTCCATTATTATATGGTAGATTTGCAAGATTAATTGCCATTGTTTTTTAATACTCCCGGTCATCATTTGCGCTTTTGATTCTATTTCCTCAGCCATAGAAAAGAAATGGTGCCCTTGGAGATGTTGTTGGTCATTTTCTCCAGACTGCCTGTGAAATCTTTGAAACGGTTCCAATGTGCTTGCAAATCCTGGTACAATCATATTAGAAGCCCCAACTTTGTGGCCCGACACCTCCAGTTCAACACAAGCAAGAAAAATGATGCCGCCGACGACGCTCTCCTTGTTACCCGATGTATTTTAAATACTCGCCCAGTTCATGATGTACTTTTGCTCTATTTGAACGAAACCACAGGTGACGTTTCTTCCCATAAGCTAGATTTATCGCACTATTTTAAAAAGGAGGATACAGTTAGATTTTTTAGAGGTCAATGCAATGGCATATATTGCCTAGAGATAAGTTACATGTGCACTAACAGTTATGCACTGCTGAATGTTGCACTGAGAGAATTCAAGGTTGTTCCAAATCAGTCAGTTGTGTCGATTCCTCCGGGTATTCGTTCAGACGATGTAGCTGGATTTGGTTGGGATTCTAAAACCAATGATTACAAGATTGTTTCAATTCACGATCACTGGGATACGAAACAAGACATTTTGGCTGCCCGTCATGTCATAGTATACAGCTTGACTTCTAATTCATGGAGAAAGGTCATCGGTGATGCTAATTTTCCTAATCGTCTATATAATGATTTGCTTAGGATTGACAGCTATATACACGGCAACATTCACTGGAGGGCGACTGACGACTGTGATAAACGTCACGTAATTATTTCATTTGATATGGTTGATGAAGTGTTTCGAAAGATAAGGCTTCCAAATAATATTGTGGATACTAGTAACGAAGTTTTCTGTGTTGGGGCTTATGAAGAATTTCTTTGTGTGGTTGTTTACCCAACGGACCTAGAGGAATCGTTACCAATGAATGAAAAATATTTCGATATCTGGGTTATGCAAGACTATGACAAGGACGAGTCGTGGATTAAGCTATATAGGTTCGGACCAATTGTATTTGTTGACAGGCCATTGTGTTTTCGGCGAAATGGCCAACTTGTTTTGGAAGATAACGATTGTCGAGTGGTCTTATATGGTCCAAGTACCCAAAAGATTACGATGCTTATGAGACAGTCAGATTTTTCAGATTTTTCACTAAGTGTTATGAACTACATGAAGAGTCTCGTTACAGTGATTGGGGATGAACGAAATGATGAGAATTTTTTGTTTGATATTGTCCCTGCAGATGAACCCATAAGCGACTAGAATATCTCATACACACACAATCAATCTTGTACTCTTCCTTCTCATGCATGATGCAAAAGTTTGATTATATATATTTTTCATCTTGGCCATCTTGGTCATTCGGCATTGGTACTGTTTTCTATCTTAAATGTTCTACTTTTATTAAAGACACACAAAATACCTATCTTCATTTATTTTACAACCGACTGTTCATGAAGATACTATTACGAACTTTGATTTAATTAATACACCCAATATTAATACTTGGAATTCATAACTAATTATATCAACCATTGATTCATCTTTATTCACCATGCTCAGTAACTCTGATCTGGCTTCTGGTCGTGCATCAGGGTTCCTGAGAAAGCAAAACCAACAAAGAAAAACTTGAACCTTTTTACTTCTAAATCAAAGCATAATCAATCAGAGAGGGAACTAAACTGAAACGAGCTGTTTACGTTTATATATATATGGTTATATGGTCTAATTATTAGACAAAGCCAACAGAAGGAAAATAACAAAAAATCGATTTCTAATTTATAAAACAGAATTTAGGGAAAAAAATGCATATAAAGGTTTTATCTCATGAAAATTTTGTGTGGGTTAGTAAGCAAATATAACTGATGACGTAGTGCAGTTCTTGGTTGCATAAGTACAGTCCTTGAAATCTTTGCCGTTTTCCACACAGAGATAAACTTGGAACAGATGCAAATCTGTCTTATTACTCTTGCACACTCGATAGTTGGCTTGACGTTGATGCCAGAGCTTATGACACACTATGAACGGTTTGAGGGTCGCACTTCTTATTATCATCAGTACAATACCTGGAGGTGAGCATAGACTGTAATTAAATATGAGCCAAAAAACAATTCAAAACATTTAATATCTAATATGTATCAGTAAAATTACCCTTCTGTTTTAAAATCCCTAGAATATCGTATGTCTTGCTCAGAGCAATTGTTGTTTTCAGGTATTTCTCGGGAGAGAATTTTTCTACCGGAAACAGGATCCGTGCTTGTCCCACTCGTATCTCCAAAATGTTTTGGTTGCACCTCGTTAGTGAAAACATTTGGCCAATATTTAAGCAACTCCAGTCTTCAAATTCTGCAACTGCAAGACAAAATTCAAAGAGCATAAATGTACATGCATGCAGGGAGGGAAAATAAATAGGCAAAAAAAGGGACATAGTATTTTATAGTTCACACCATAGCATCTGTCAACACTTCTTTTGTGGAACAGTTCCAAGCGAAGCGCGATTTTCAATTGTGGCCAAAGGCCGTGAATAGCAAAAGTAAAGTTTTGTTCTATGGGCTGCGGGCAATTAGAGTTTTCATCAACTTTACACCTGTGTTTAATGTTAATACCAGTTTGAAGTAATCAAAACACAGTGCTGGAACAGAGGAAGAGAAAGTAAAGAAGTAAGACTATTATCTGCATGGTTGGAAATATGCCGAGGAATTAAATGGCTGAAAAATTAATGCATGGGTTAAGATGGAAGGAAGGCAAATATTTATAGGAGGGAAAGTACCAACCTATTTAGCTAGTATGCCATAAAAGGATAAATTCAATATAAATCAATGACTAATATATATTCAATTGCAAAAATTTTATGGTGAAGATCGTTATTTTCAAAGGTATGACTTACTTATAAGCCTATGCAAGGTCCGCTATCCCGTTATTATGCGATTCATTCTCAAACAACAGCGGCTCTCACGTGGTACATTGGGGCAGCGCGTCAGAATGATCTGTTACTACAATAATACCATGAAGAAGGATTAAGGTTCCCTTTATGGAAATCAATTATGTAATATGTATCCCAACTAATAAGCCCATGCAATGTCTCTCCTCTCATCAACGTGTGAATCATTACTCAGCAATTAGACTAAGATTATTTGGCTCAATATGATTGAATTACAATGTTGGGATTGTTGTTATGGTAATGTGACATTTCACATATTGTTTTTTGTTAGAAAATTTGATATCAACCCAAAAGTATCAACGTATTTCATGAAAAACTTAAAGTTTTTATTTTTAGATTAAAATCCTTTGACCAATATTCCACACAAGCAAACTTTCATTTTGTGGTGATAGGTCAGCCTACATTTGTTAATCCAATTTTCCTCTCTATCGTAATACCATTGTGCCCTTCAATATTTTCATTAGATTATATAAACTAGATTTACATAGGAGAAATTTAATTTTAACTTTGTAATTCAATGTAATTTATGCCAAATTCAGATTTATATATATTTCCCTCCCTAATTAGTTTGTCTTGTACAACGCAAGCAACAGAATGGCCCCCTCGGTTCATTCGTCTCCTACTCCATCTCTCTACATATATGATATATAATTAATCTTACTTATCTACAAATGATATTTTTTTCGTGCAGTGGTCTCCCTTCCACCCTTTCCTTTTTCTCTACCAAGTTTATTCAATAGGTATCGTTTTCTAGTTCTTGAAAAACAATATGTACAATTTTCTAGTTAAATTTCCCTCTTCTATAGGAGTATGCCATTTTTGTATATTTATTTCCTATAAAATAGGTAATTATTTGTTTGTATTTATTTTTCTTCTAAATTTTTTGTCATATCAATTTATATTCTACCTTCTCAATAGATATCCTATAATTGGGTATTGTTTCTCTGCTATAGGTAATTTTCTTCTATGAAGATATTAACTACCTATTGATTAGATAGGAGTTTACTTTTACATGAGATCGATCATGATTTTTTTTTTTTTTTTAGCTTGTTTATTTTGTATCTTTGATGGTTGTTAGGATTTCAATTTAAAATTAATAAGTAAATGGTGCATATAATTAGGATATCAATTAAGGATTCAAATTTAAAATTAATAAGTAAATGGTGCATATAATTAAGGACCCTCAATTCGATTCAAATTTAATTTAATGGGCAAAATGGACATAAAATATAAAGAAATAAAATCAAGAGCCTGAAAAAATGAAACATTACTAAAAGCCCAAAGTGCAGTCAAGCCCGTATTAAAGTGCAAAATAAATTAAAACTAAAGTCTATTTTGAAACTTATTTCAAAATAGTGTCTGAAAATGCGGGCGCATCTGATAATCGAGTCTCGAGCATAGCTAAGCAAAGGATAGGCAGAATACAACTATTAGGAACATACTTATGCAATAGGCTTTGCAGAAGGTCATCGGAGAACCACAGTAGTCGCGCCACTTGCCATTGGATCGGCCTCTACCAAGGCTTTGGAGGGGGCGCAAAGCGAGAAAAATGTGAGGAAGGAAAAAATAAACATTTAAGAAAAACCTTTGTTTTGAACATAACCCCTCTTTTTGAAATTCATGTATAGTTTCCCAAAATCATATTACGTATAGTATGAAAATTTCCAAAAATATAGATAAGCTGCTTTATCTCAAATAACATATAATATTTGCGTCAAAGGAAACATTAATAAGGCACCTCTGCTTAGGAAATGTAAATAATATCAACTCTTAATGAATATTTGTATGCACAAATGCGACAAATGCGACATAAAAGACATCCATACCAAAAATACAGAAGTAAATACCAATATCTCAACATAAAATATGCTTAGAAAACATATATAATGAGCTCATTGACATGTGCGAGACACACAAGCAGTGTAGAAAGTAGCTACATGGAGCAGTGGTCGCCAATAAATATATATACTTTCGGCACTATGATCCGTGAACCTAGCGCTAAGCGCATCACATACGATCCTAGCTGCTAATGCGATTAAAATGCAGTGAAGCACCTACATTGGATCAAGGTGAGAATCTGATCGCGGTGTGAACATCACAGCGTGAAGGCTGATACTGGCGCGGATGGAAATCTGGAGCCACCAAGTAGTCGTGTATGATGGCTTGAGATAAAAATATACATAATCATGCCATTAAAGTTTCACATATCTCGTATAATAATATTTCTATATACTTAACCGCCAAGTAAAAAATCATGGCATGATGGAGAAAATCAATTATAAAATCGTTGTGGAAAAAGTATAAGTATGTCGTTATTCAAAACGAAGCCCATTCACGGTCTGAGTTGGAGTCACGAGTCGCCTATATGAGATATCATTATTGAAATGATTAAACTTATAAAGGATACTAATTTAAATAATAATTAACACCTATTCTTGGTTAAGCTCAAATCGGAGGTTGAAACACTCAAAAATACCACATACATACCCGGAGGAGTGTGCGCGTCGTCACGAGTGGCTTCGAGCGGAGTGAAATGACTCATGAAGCGGTTCACGACGGTGCTTGACGGTCATGCGGCGTCAAGCGGCGGCGTTAGATGCAATGGAATATTCGGCATCTCGAGTTAGATCTAGCGAATATTCCTATAGCGTTAGAAGAGTATTCGGGGAATATTCTACGATACCGGATCAGTTCTTGGCGTCACGCAGTAGGATTCGACCGATCCCATGTAACTTTTTTCGAAAGCGTTGTGCTTGTTTGTCCACATTATGGGGCCTTGATTTGGCCAAAACTACAGTGGAAGCTGAAGAAAAATTTTCTAAAATTCCTAACTTCTTCCAATTCTCGACCATTCTCATGATCCACATTACTAAAATGTGACTAGAGATGGTAAGATGAGGATTGTACATATTTGGAGTTTGAAGAGTATGGTCGGAAAGTAGGAAGTCACTTGACCTACAACCAGTCTCCTCGAGGCTTCGACGAATATGTGAAATTAGTATAGAAATTCATCTACTCAGCGAAGGAAGCTAATGGTGGTGATTTAGGAGCCTCGCGCAATTGATTTAGAGACATTCGTCGGAAAGGGTTCGGTTCTTCGTGCGTTAAATCAAACCGTGAGGGGATTTTGCCAATCAGCTTGCAGATTGAACTCAACGATTACAATGAACAAGATGGTGGTAATGGTTGTCTCAGTTGAAGAAAATGCTTGTGATCGCTGTGCGATTGAAAGTTTGAAGCAGGGGAGGAAGAAGAAGACGGGAAAAAGAGAAGAAGAGTGAGAGGGGAAAGATCTAGGAAAAATTTAAAAGGAAGAGGATTTTTCCCAAATAAGCGGGTAATTGGATCCATACAATACCACAGTACCACCATATTTGCAATAGGAAACAAATATTTAAGCAGGCAATAACACCGATTACACGCCGAATTACGTCTGGATTCGCTCACGCGCTAGCAGTAGTGGCAGATACTGCGAATACGGTGAAAAGAGAAGTCAAAATTTAAAAAAGAATTCCAATGTCCACGTAAGACTTCCACGTAACTTGACAGCGTTTTTGTCAATTTACAACTTGAGAAATAGAATATAATTTAATTAGGGACAGTGCGTCCACACAATTAATGATTTAGATTATCACGGACCAATTCCCAGGTAGAAATGGGGGGTTCAAAGTTTTCGTCTTTGTATTTGTTAGATGTCGGTGGGGAAGTGATGAGCTATCAGGGATTCCCCAGTGACTCATTTCTAGAGAGAGAAATAGTGGGTTTTGGGCTTTTCTACTTCCAAACCAATTGTGACTGAAGAATGCGGGCGCCCTGGCTTGTTCAGGTCAGAGCATCCATACACCTGCAAATCGACTTTCCTTATCATCCATCGAATTCATAGCACATCGACAACTGAGCCTTACACAAGGCGAGATGAACAAATCTAAGACAATCGGAGGTCGATCCACTATCGGCCAGATCCGATTTTAAACTCCCTCCCACTTGATCCGGCCTTAACTACAACACAGCCTTCGATCTAGACCTTAATCACATTAGCCTCCCGATATAAATATCACATTCATGGAGCTTGGCCCATTTTCCTATGACAGTGGTGGATTTGAAGAGAAGAAAGGAGGGAGGGGTTTTTCGGAGTCGAAGAGAGGGAAGAGAAAAGGGAGGAAGGGCCAAATAACTACATAAACAATGGTACTTTGGTCATTTCATGTCTTCCCAACCTTATCATTCACTTATCATTCATGTTGTTTTATCTATTTTGGCAACCTACTTTAAATTAGTTTATTTAGCTAATTCTCCTCCTATATTTTTAACTTAAAAATTGAAACTAATTTATGAATTACTTATATTAATGAGATTTTAAATAAAACTCATGATTTGTGGGATTAAAAATATTAAAGATAAATTATTCTATGTATACACATACATACATACATAGATATATATATATATATAGAGAGAGAGAGAGAGAGATGTTGTTTGGATGGAATTCTAGTTCATGTCCAGACAACATATGGAAAATGTTGCGATGTTTTAATGAGGATAAAACGAGTCTTGAGCCTCTGGTCGTCTGTACGAGTAGATGCTAAAGCGAGACCTTTTCCCGTCCTAAAAACGATGAGAAGAGATTTTGGAGCACGAAGTTGATATTTGAATGCAATGGTAGCTTTGTTGTGCCCAGCTTTAGTGCACTAGGCTGGACATCGCCTTTGGGTTAATCTTTTGACGCGATATAGCAATGCTCAAACTATACAACAACTGGAATGGTATTAAAGACATCCTCGTTACCTTAGGAACCATGGATTTAGGCTTCTTCTATCCCAACTCATCCTCGGTAGGGTCATCGCCCCCTCGGCCCTCGAGTTGATTCTCGCACATTGTTGGTTATCTTTTGTGTGAGACTATTTATCGACCCATAAGCACATTCTCCAAGCGGATTGTATCTTTACAATAAGAGACAACACAATATCTCAAAAGTCTACCAAATCTTAGTTGTAGCTTCTTTGAACCATGCTGAAATTCTCGCTTTTTGCGAGCTACGGCGTGAATGTTTTTCCTTTGTGAGAGTGTTTGTTGATTTTAATTAATTGTTATTTCAATTTCATTTTAATCAAGGTCATTTTTACTTTAATCGCTTTCATTAGTTTTTAAATTCGTTATTCGTTCTTATTTCGTCTATCTTTAACTACCGTTGTTTACTTTCGTGCCCTAATCTCTTACTTCATTATCTTAATTCTGATTACTTGCTTTCCATCTTGTTGCATCATAAGCCCCCAAAGGCAAAAATGAGATCTAAAAAGCCTAGCAACCTTGATTCCAAGGTAGTGATCGGACAGAGACCAAGAAAAAGGTTCCTTGGCAGTCGGCTCAATCACCCAGTTGGGAGTATCGGGCTCGAGTGCAACATCTCAATTCATTTCAACCACTGCTGGTTGCTGGCTTGGTTGGTGGCATAACTAGCACTAGATCGAGAAGAAGGACGAAAATCATCTATAAGCTCTTTTTGTGGCAAGAAAAGCAAATAGCCACTGGCCGAGGCCCAAGAAATCTTGGGTACGCCTCTTAAGGTCAAGCGATCTTTTGAAAGAAGCAATAGGCATCTGCTAGGCTATTTTGTGTGTGAACATAGGGTAGGGTGTTGACTTCAATCCTAATTAACATGAAATAATCATCAAAGTCTTTGATGTAAACTTCCTTGACATTATCTAATCGGATTGACCTAATCGATAATCAGTCAGTGAGCCTAATCTTAATAATTTTTGCTGAGGAGTTTGTAAATCGCATTCTTGATAATGGACAATAAAAAAATATCTTTGACAATATGTAATTGCATCAACCAACACCATAAAATATTTAAAATCATCTGCGAGTGGTTGATTAGTCTACAAATACCCTTTAAATCATTTGAAGAAACTTTAGAGGGTCATGGATAATCTTTATGTGAAGTTGGAATTAATATTACTGAGATGTTTGAGAATCTGACATCATATCTCTACATGGATGTGATATACAATCCACTCGAGGAAATTGGGCCTACGAAGCTTGTATGGTTGTATACAATCCACTCGGGAGGTATTTCCAACTTGATAGTTATTCATATCGAATATCCTTGCAAAAGCTCGACAAGCGTTTTTCGAGCGTGGTGAGTAAATAACACTTTAATGGTTAATTTAGTATAGACAACATTAAAGGGTAGTACCATACCTGATTAGGTTGGATGAGCTTGAAAGGGTTTGTGGGAGGTGAATTTTTAGGTATGAAGTTAGTAAAAGCAGAAGAGGCGTTCACGTAGATGGTGTGCGTGGTTGCATTATGCACCGGAAGAGAACTAACTTCCCTACAAGACATACTTAGAAATAAATTAATTATTTCATTCAATTATTCATTCATTCATTCAATTAATTATTCCACAAATTATATTCATAAATTGTTAATAAAACCAGCAGAAATTGTTCGAGAAAAAATAGAAAAGCAAGGAGTAGATTGGTTCGTACTATGGAGATTAGCCAACTTATAGGGCATGTCTCAAAAAAAAAGTATAATTTTACATAGGAGATGATGCCTCTTGAAAGTCAAAAATCTCCATGGTGGTATGTTGTGATTATTTACAGTTGAGCAAAATTTGTGTAATATTCTACGACGTGAATGATGCTCGGCAATAGCTTGAGAAAAGCTAATAAGCAGACAATGATCTTACAGAACTGGCAATAAGCACATATCAGTTCGGTGAACCAACTTGATTGGTTTTAGGCTTGCCTTTATTCTTGAAGTTTGAGGCTTTGAGAGCTAGTGTTTGTTAGCCGAGGTTGGTTTCCCTTGGATTGGCTCAACTATGTTGACCGCCCAGGTTGTGGCTTAGGGTTTGCACCCTTGCCTGTATCTTGCACGCCTATTGATTGGTTAGGGCCTCGATTTGCGTGGCAAGCCCGAGGCCACGACATTTTTAGCCGGTAATTCACAGCTTGATGGTTTCTCATCAACAAGCTGGTTTTGTTTTCAACAAGTAGTCAAATAGAGATCGGCTCGAAAAATTATGTAGTTACGTAAGAATGTTATTTTGCTACGGGATAATATTGGTTTATGAAAAGTTGAATAAGTATTCTCTGGAGATCACTGTCGCTTAGAAGTCATCTTTCACAGGAACTGAGGAGTGATGAGTTCTAACAAAATTGTATTCATTCATGAGACTTAAAGTCTTGGAAGCATAAATGTTGTCGACCATATCTTGCCTTGAGGCAGAAGATATCCTTCCACGGTGTCAGCTCTTTTCAGAAAATTATGTGAATCCTCTTGAGTGAGTGTCGGTCTGCGTCGTCATACATATCCCACTTCGTATCAAGATCACATGTGACACACACCTCACCTACGATACCCACGTGGATCTTAGGGTGCGGCCCCGTCTTGATGACTCGTAAGTGGCCAGAAGCCATTAAATGCATGACAACACTTAGTGTAACCAATTAAATTGTATTAAGTTGCAAATCAATGTCAATATGCATATGGTTCCAGGCGTGCAATATTTAGCAGCGGAAAACAAATAATGAAACAAGTTCCTAAAGTCTCTATCCATAACGAGGATGGATATTATTAAAAGCTGAAGTAAAAGATAAATCCTCACTGGTGGGATGGATGATCGAAGTACGCCACGCAAAAGTCACAAGACCTCGCCGGATGCACTATCACTATGTCTTGAAGGGCGCAAAAACAAAAGTGTGGTGGACTGATAAAGTTTCGCAAGCGTATAACACCCCGATATTAACCCTTATTGGAAGTCAGGTATAATCGTCAAAATATACTATCCAACGATTATGGTTCAAAAGATACTTTATGAGTATAAGCTAGAAGCAGCATAAAAGTATAATATTAAGTAAAACACAACTAATAATTCCAATAATATATATAATCGAAAACCAACCACGGTATCATAGCGATCACCCATATGCGGGTTGAGGAACAGCCTCTCAAATCATATTACAAGCACTCGTTATCCATTAATTTGTACTCTAGTACCACACACATGTAAGCACTTGCGCGCGGCCACAATGCTGCAGGAATCGCCTACGTAGTGGGGCCTTTTCCCGTAAACAACAATAAACGTAAGACAAGCTTGCACTAAGGTATTCTGGGACAATACCCTGGAGTACGGTGCGTGTGACCCAAACATGAGACTTGTCCACATAGCCATGAACGGTACTACAACGTGGTAAAGCATACCAAGTGTGTTTGAAAACATGCACATACATACTCATGTGTATAGATATGATAAGCAATATCCCTTTCATAATTCCCAAATATTTATCATTGCATAAATAAATCCTTCCCAAAACCATATATCAAAATACCGTTTAATATTTATGCAAAAGAAGTGAAATCATAGCATAGAAACCATTTCATAACATATATTCATACTTGATAAATAGTCCCAATGCAATTAAATCCATTTCTCAATATATATACCATAAATAGAACCAAATATGGTTATGTAATTATCAACATATATATATTTAATACTAAATATATATAATTAAACATGCTCAGAAAACCATTTTAAACCATAAAGAAATCAATTTCATAAACATATTTTCAATCATAAAAACCATTTAATAAAGCAGTATCCCTCCGCGGGTGATCGGGTGAAATCTCCTCGGTGTTGCCCTCCTCGGTGTGCGAATTAAAAAATTACCTATTTAATATTAGAGACAAATTAGAACTTCCTAAAATAAATTAAAAATAGGCCTTAAAGAAATACTAAAATATTGTTATTTTTAAGCAGCGAGGGCTCGAAAAGCGATTTAGGGCAGAAAACCCTACGCCGCCGTCCCATAGCCGTGGCCCAGCATCTTGTGCGCCTTACGCGCCTCATCCTTGTGGAAAGCAGTCGGACCCAACGCCTGCACTGCGCAGAGTGGCCTCACGCGCTTCGCCCACCTTATTTGTACCCAGCGCCCAACCTGGCAGCCAGCGCGTGTCGTGCCAGCGTGCGTGTCACTTGTACTGCGCGCCGTCCTGGCGGTGGCAATCGATACCCAGCGCCTGCTTGTGTCTACTTGTGATTAAAGTTAACGAAGAATATACTTTTTGGGCCGGAATATCTTTGTGGCGAATTAGGAATATTCGTTAGGATTAACGGAATATTCCGTCGTCCTTCCTCGCGCCTGTCGTGAATGCTTCGTAATGCTTCGTCGCCTTGGTGCTTCGCGAATCCCAAACGCCACGGGAAAATGCGATTAAGTCCCAAAACTTCAAAATTCATAACTCGCTTTGTTCATACGGCCAAATTGAGCGTGCCATATATCGAATTGAAGGTATTGAGGGAGTAGAATATTTCATACCAATTTGAGGCCAGAAAAATGGCCGGAGATGGCCTGAAATTGGCCGGAAATCTTCAGGAAACCCCTAATTCGTTCTCCTTCAAAGCGCAAATTAAGCGTTCTTTATATCGATTTGAACCTACTCAATCCAATAAAACCAAGGCAATGGTTTCGAGGCTTACTATGTCGGGATTGTACATAAAATTGATGAAACGGTTGCCTATTAAGATTAAGCGTCGGTTTGAGCAGTGAGTTCGAGTTTGAAGATTACGAAATCACGGCCTCATCCGGAGAATGACGAGGCGATCGTGATGAGTATGGATTTGGCGACGGATTGGCCAGTTTGTGATTACGTCCAAAGAAGTTAGGGTTTGTCGGTTCATTTTTGGCCGAGAGAGAAATTGGGAGAGAAAGAGAGGAGAGAGGTTAGACGTGGAATATGGGGGGAGGGTTGGCTGCTGTGCAGCCAGCCAAAACCTAATTCACACACACACGGTGGAAAATTACCAAATTGCCCCCACATACAAGTTCCGTAAATTGTTCGTTTGAACTCCAAGATTGGGCCGACTGCGTAGCGTTCGGTGTCGTAGTCGTGAGGAATATGTAAAAGAAATGAATTTTTACAAGTCGTCCGAAAAGTCAACAAAAGTCAACGTTGGCCCGCAGGGTATTTTGGTAATTTCATAAATTTTGGGACGGGTTGTAACATCCATGGCGGTTGTTTTATCAACTTCACCCAACCATTAGTTAGTCGTTAGTATTCAATGAGCAGCTTTGAGACTCTTTACGGTGAGGTGGAGCTTCACATCTTGGACCCATTTGAGGTAGTTTATTACGAGAGACTTTCAGAGCAGTAAGTTGAGTTTGTTGAAGTTTGATATGTCATTATGTAGAGGAAACAAGATTAAGGTTCTATTTAGAGTTAGTCCCTATGGATAATAAAATATCTATGGGACATCAAGTGAACATTATTAGTTCTTTAGACATTTTATTTAGTAGCATGAAAAACTTTGGGTTTCAAAGGCACTACTTCAAAACTACGGGTTCGATTTTAATGAAATTTTAGTTCAGGTACTTGCAAGAACACTAGATACAATATACAACAAGTGTACTGAATTTGGGTTTGTTCAGGGGACCTTAGTGTAGGTAGCTTCTGGACTACGAAAGGATGTCAACAGTCCAAAGGAAAATAATAAAATATTGGATTGTAATTTATAAAAGAAAGTGGGTTTGGGAGCAAAAATATTTTTGTCGGATTTATGTGGATTGCGGGTCACTAAATTGTCCAATAGGTTAGGCTCAATCAAGGGTCAGCAGTGGAAGCAAAGGAAATAAAAAACTTTGGTCCAGGCCCAGGCTAATTGGATACGGGCTAATCAGTGGAAATAGGACCATAGGCCTCGAATCTGGTGTGGGCAACCCATCATAAGCTGGGTTGGAAGCTGGAGTAGGAGGAACCCGGATTGGGCTTGGGTAATAAGAAAAAGGCGCCCAATAACAGCTGGGTGTGGGATGAGTGAGCAACAGGCTCAGTAAGGCTACAGGTGGCTTGAGGAAAAGTCCATAAAATCTGGGTGTGAGTCTGGCCAGAAAAATCAACAGCGCTGCCACTATGGCGGTGTTCGCATGCGGGGAGATGAGCCAAGGTTTAGCCCGAAACCCTAAAATCACGGCAGAGAATGTTCTCGACGTAGAATTACAGCGATGGTTGTAAAACTGAGAAATTTATACGAATATCATAAAATTAATTGCAGTGGATGAGTGGCGGCTTGAAATTAACGACATAGTACGTCAAGGTTGTGGTGCTTCAGGCAGTATTGGGGCGTGCAGTACGCCAGGCATAGTGGTTTGACTCACGGGTCGATGGTGTTGACTAAAAGCCTTCGAGGTTAGTTGAATTTGATGTTCCATCATGGAAAACATCTTCGAGGAGTTGAAAAGGCGACTACAATGGATTTGGCCATCGTGTACGTGTTTTAATGTTCCTATCGTTTTGACTAGCAGATATCTTAATGGACCGTGTTGTATCAAGCTTCCAATCTAAAATGATGAGTATGTGCTCAGGCCAAACTCGACACAATTAAAAATTAATAGGTAATATGGCCTGAACCATTACAGTGAATAAAATATATTTTACTTGATAAATAATCAAATGAAAAACGTCATACTACATTAGTATCTGCTTAACACATTATAAACATTACTTCAAAACATAAAAACACACATTTGTCTTTAAGTATTACATACGCAAAATAAGAGCCTAATGAAAAAACATTAGTACATTATTACCAAAATATCAAATGTGTAAAAATATATATTCGATGGTAGTTTGGCTTAATTCATCACTAATAATGAGGTGGTGGATTCGACCACTTTGTTTTCCAAGCTTATGGAGCCTTTAAAGAAAGTTAGTTGGGAATTTGTATCTTGATTCGCAACCTTACGGTTGGGTTATAAGCGAGTCATTGGTGGTTGGCTTAATTCATCACTAATGTCGTGGTGCCTGGTAGTTGTGTGGACGGTGAGATGAGATAAGATTACGTGATCCTGGTAGTGGCTTGGCGACTAGATGGGACGAGAGGAGAGAGTGAGCGTCCCGAGAAAGAGAAAGAACAAATGGAGTCGAGTTGAGTCACTTGGGAGCCTAGAGGAGAGAGATGAAGCGAAGGAGTATCGAGAATCCAACGGTAAGGTTTTAATCTCACTTATGTGAGATTAAATCATATTGCTTATTGTAGTAAGGTTTAATTAGAAGTAAAGTACCAAATAGCAATTTTTTCTTGGGTTAGCTTGAGTTGAAGTTACGGGCAGTCTGTTAGAACTTAGTTAGTTAATGTGTTGTTCTTACATTATTTTTGTGTCATTTCGTATCGGGTTAACGGGTTGTGCATGAAATTACCCAGGTTTAGCGCAAGTCGTCAGAGAAGACACAAAGAAGTTGCCGAAGGCGGTAAGGATTTGGCAAGATCGATGGAGGGAAAGACAACACCCATTTCTTTGGTGTTGTTTCCTAGGGTGAGTTTGGGTTTACGGTTCAATGGCTTGGCGGCTTAGTGGCAGCTCCTGCGTGGATTAGGGTTTAAGAAACGCACTAATTATGCTTCTATTTTCTTGTTTTTCTTCATTACTCACACAATTATATAACAATATCAAATAACAAAATAAAACATAATTTTGAAAAGCAAAATCAACATAATAAAATATTGTGTAGGCATGAACAACGTATATAATCCAGCCTATATAAGCAATATATAAAGTGAAAAATAAATTTGGGGTTCATGTGCAACATCAGCAAGAATTTGTTATAAAATAATTCCGGGGGATATTTTGAACACGTGCGTGTTTATTTCGTATGAGAATCATGTAAAGTTTCTGTTTTGGTGGGTGTACAATACCCCAAAGCAATTTTCTTTCTTTCTTCTCCTTCCCCTTCTTCCCGAATTACTTTTCTTAATTTTTCCCCCATACATCTTTTTCTCTCTCTCTCACTTAGTATGTTCATGAGTACTGTCGACTAAAACCCATCGAGGCAAACTAAAATCACTACCTTCTTCGTCTCGACGCCCACAGAAGAACATGGCCCTCGGCCAGTAGGACATTCCGGAAGGCCATTTTCCCGTAAATCTAGATCGGTGGGGTTTCTAGTACCATTGGGTTCCTCTCGGGTGACGTCAACATGGCGGTCGACCCAGCCGTCCTAGATCGGCGTGGCGTGTCGACAACTTAGTCTGATCGGTAGTAGCGTCGGCTTGGCGGTCAGGACATGTGTGGCCGCCGGCGTTGACCCGATACGTGAGCCCAGCACGGCGGCTGGACCTCGTTGGCAAGCGCGAAGGAAGTGACATTAGTGTTGAAAGTTGGTAAAGAATCCTAGTCGTATCTTGCTAGGGTTCTGATTTTAGGTTTGTTTGTTTATCACGTTAGTTTTCAATAATCCCACATACTTGAGAGACTGTTGCATGTTCTCTTTAGCGTGGTCTTTACCCACGTCTTGGACACCTTAAATCATTGGCGATTATTACAACTACGTTTTGTTTGTAGGCTATTTAACAACCATAGTTGTTGCTTTTCAATAAGATGCATTCTTCCTGGTTTGTAAGCTTTGAATCTTACATAACATTTTACTCTTTATAAGCTTGGTTTTAACATACTGGTATCGAGCCCCAGCTACGGGGCACGATCAGTTACAACCCGGGGAAAATTGAGTGAAGTAATACCATGGCATCCCAGGGAGTAGTTTCGTTCAACCGGCTATTAGAAGTTTGATGGACACTACGATCATTGGAGTATCTTCAATGGAGAACTTTCTTCGTTCAAGGAGTATTGGAACTTGGTGGAGGTTAGAATCATTGCGCACTTGACGGGGAGGACCCAGTTAAGGTGAAGCTCGAGAAGAAGATCCTAGAAGAAGCGAAGCTAAAAGGACTTGAAGGCCAAAAAGCTATTTGTTCCAAACCATAGATCGGTCAATGTTAAGGAGACCATTCTAAAGAAAGGACAACTGCGAAGGACATATGAGACTCTTTGAAATAGAAATATCAAGGAAGCTGCACGTGTAAACGTGCTCGGTTACGGAGCTACTGCGCCAGTTAGAGCTCACGCATATGAAGAATGGAGAAGCTTGATTGAAATTACTTTGGAAGGACACTTGTCTTAGCTAACAAGATGCGAATTCCGCAGAGAGAAGATGGATGATGTGGTGATCATCGAAAGATTTTAGTGTGACTTGAAAATATGACTACGTTGTGTTCAATTGAGAATCAAATGATCTAGATGCCATTTCTATAGGCAGGCTCTAGATTAGTCTTCTAGTGCATGAGCAAAGGATGAGTCGGCATGTGGAGGATGACCAGGCACTCCAAGTTACCTATCGAGTCCCGGCCAAAGGAGGGGCGAGGAGGCCCGGCCAAGAAGGAGGACGAGGAGTCGAGGATCGTATCGAGGGACGAGAAGGGGTGAACGCTAGGGTTTGACAAAAACAACCTTAGAATGCTATAAGCGCCATGAACTAAGGGCACTTTCAGTGGGAGTGCCCTAAGAAACAAAGGAAGAAAAGGCAAACTATGCGGGAACAAGGAAGAGATATTGATGTCGAGTTATGGAGTTCAAGGAGGCAACAATGGAGCGCGTATGGTTTCTTGATTACGGATGCAGCAATCATATGTGTGTGGAAATAGGGAATTATTTAGTGAGTTTGACAACGACTTCAAAATCCGTGAAGCTTGGAAATGATTCAACCTTGGTATTGCAAGGCAAGGTGCGTGCAAATGAAGGTGAAGCGGCGTGGCATGTGATCACATGTGTTATGCGTGCTAGATTTGAGATGTCTGCTAAGCATGAATTGATTACAAGAGAAAGGGACTTACAATACTCATTCAACATGGAGCATGCAGATCTTTCATCTGAGAGAGGTTTAATTATGGAGACCAAGATGAGCTCTTGAGAATGTTTGCGAGTGTTGGCTCAAGGTCCGCCCCAAAGGAACAAATATGTCTCTCCCTCTCGAACCATACGACCAAGCCGCAACTTTGGTACTATCGTATGGGCATCTTAGTTGGAATGGACTTAAAGTGCTACAACAAAGCAAATGGTGGAAGGATTGCCCACGATTCGACCTCTCAAAAGTATATGAAAGAAGCTGCTTGGTAGGCAAACAACAGAGATTCATTTCTAAAGAAAGCTTGTGGAGAGCACTTCAAGGTACTTCAATTGGTGCATCTTTGAAACATGTGGACCAATCAATCCTATCTCCGGTAGCAACAAGAGGTATCTTATCACCTTAAATAGATAATTTCAGCGAGAAAAACATGGGTTTTTACTTCTTGAATTGAAAAGTCGAAGCGTTTGGTATATTCAAGTCCTACAAAGTTTGGGTGGATAAAAAAGCGAGTTTTCATAAAAGCACGAGGTCGGATACGGGAGGGGAGTTCACTTTGCATGAGTTTGCAAACTTTTGTCAGAGAATGGAATTCAAGGCAACTAAGCGCAACACACCCTGTGAGCGGTGTGGCGAGAAAGGAAGAATCGCACTATTATGAACATGGTGAAGCATGTTGTCGACCAAAGGAAATTCCTAAAAACTTTTGGCCTAAGGAAGCGAGTTAATTGAGCTGTTCATGTATTAAATCGATGTCCTACTCTTGTGAAGAACAAGACACCAGGAGGGCATGAATGGATAGAAAACCATCGCTTAGATCATTTGAGAATTTTGGCTGCATCGCTCATGTCCATGTGCAGGATAACAGAGGGTGAAGCTCGATGCCAAGAGTTGCAAATGCGGGTAAGTGATGAAGAATCCAAGGCTTATCGGTTGTTTGATCTGTGTTGCGAAAGTAATTATAAGTTGAGACATAGTGTTTGAAAGGATAAACAATGGAGGGTACGGGATGATAGTCACAAAGGCGGCAGTGAAGTGAAAAACAAATAGGGGTAGTTGGCTCTCATGCGCTCTTAGTCTCCAAGTCGCCTCTTCCACGAGTGGTTTCTCCATAAAACCTTCTTTGCGGATCGACTTATTAGTAGAATTTTGTCTTTCCAATCGGGATAGTCCTTTGGGGAAACTCGTCATAAGTGAATCTGGTTGATCTCCAGCGGTTGAGGATGAATAACATGAGATGGGTCGGAATGTAATGTGAGCATGGACACATGGAGGCATTGTTTATCTTTGTTTTATCTTGTTGCTCATCGGTAGATGTATAACACCTGGTATTAGTGCTCGATCTTGTGCGAGAACTAGCCTTGACGTTTGGAGATGTCACTACCGATGCGCTGCAGCGACTTTGGATCCATTGTGGGTACTAACTTTGTTTTAGAGTTGCACTAGGCAACTCGAACTTGTGTAAACGCACTTTGTGCACAACACTTAAGCGGTGGGACTCGGCGTCATTGTAGTACTCAGTATTACTTATATACCTAGCTTGCTCACCGTAGCTTATCTACTTGGAAGCGTGTGTTTATATGGGTGAACATGTCGGTCATCATTATCGGGGAGTAGTGTGTTATTTTATAGTATTTTGAGGATCATACCGGTGAGTATGACGTATTTTTCAAAATCTATACTTGTTTTCAATGAAGAGGTTAGTATACTCTTGAAAACAAGGTTTTATCAAACTTTGCTTTTTGACCCACTCCTTTGTTTTATGTGTTTCGCCCCTCCCGAGGACTTAGTGGCGCTTCACTTACCCGATGGCTCCACGAGGAGCTTTACTACTGTGGCGGTGGTGATTCGGCAACCAGGTTTATGTAGGATTAGCTCATTACATTTAGTTATGCCCCTTATCTATACTCACGAGGATGTGAATGTTCTTATACTCTTGCACTATTTACTGTGCTCTTGTTGGTATGCTGTAATAATGGGTCTTCTGCTTCCACACACTATACGCATCAACTCTTTATCTTATCACTTTTCTCCTATTCATGCATAGTGGCGCCGTCACTTAACGCGTGTAAACTGACACTTCTAGATGGTGAATGTTTTCATTCTAGCAAGGCTTATACAATTACTTGATTGGATAGAAATGATGGAAGCCTTTGAACGTTGATGGTGGAAAATCATTGAGTTCCTTAGCGATAAGGAAAAGAGAGATCTTGTAGTAATACATTACACAATGAAAGATCTAAAGATTTCAAGAATTACATCATGTCTCCCAAGATTCTACGCAATCACAACTCTTAATGGAATTAGAAGCGGCAACAACAATTTTGGTGAAAGTGGGACTACAGGCTTATTTCTACCCCTTCCCCATGTCAATGTTGTCCCTCTAATCCCTGCCGTGAAAGTAATTTGGCAACAGTGGGGATAACGTAACACAAATTCTTATTGGGGGCTTTTTCTTCTTTTTTGTTTTTATAAATCTTTTATATAAAGCGATATATATTTATATTAAGGGTTGAGAGAATAAATTGGTAGCGTTTCCCCGTCTGGCTAGATCTCTCACTTACATTTGAAGAAAAAATAGCACTAGACACTAAGTGGTTTATTAGGGCTTTGGTTAATAAGATGATTTTTATTTCTTATTATTTGAACGAATAATTAAGTGCTAGTTGAATCGCATTTCAGTCTAGCACTTTAATATGCTGAAAGTTCGAAAAAAGAAAGACTGGTATGGAACCAATTAAAAGTAGCATATGAGCCCATGCAAACACATAACCAACTTTTTAAAATGCTACCAAAAGTAACCGTACTAAACAACAACAAAAAAAAAAACAATTCGTTCTCAATTTAAATGGTACGAACCTAAATAAAAAGAATAGAAAAGTTAATAAACCCTAAAGTACTAATTATAAAAATCCAATTTTTTTTCTAGTTTTAAATTAAATCCTTTGACTATTCGTCCATTTTAAGCAAATATTTTTTAAATGATGAGTCAACTAATATTTATTAATCTAATTTTTCTCTCTATTGTAATACCTAATGTGCTCTTCAAATCTCTACAACCTATTATTGTCAATTGGGTGTATCTATAAAAAACAACTCCTCGATTTTAGTTTGTAATTCAATGTAATTTATACTCATTAGATTTGTATATGCAAATTTACATTATGTCATATTTTTCTCCATGTCTGCCAAATCAATGCCTAGTGGACTTCTTCAATGAAGCGGCCATGAACTCTTCATTCTTCTCACTCCCTCGTCTGCCGATCAATCTTAGGTTCCCAACATCCAGCAAATTCATTGGGCTCCAGGTTAATGCCTTTATTCGTACATCTTAAAAATAGGTATCAATTATTTTATATAGTTTTCTTCAAGATTTTTAGTGGCTGTTTTCAGTTTTTTCCATCTGCTCTATCAAGCATATTCAATAGGTTTTGAACAATAATAAACCTCTTTTAAACGAGTTTCCAACAATTGGGTTTAATAAACCTTTTTGATACAGGTTTCATATAATTTTTAGTTTGGGAGCTTCTTTGTACACCCAAAAGAGTTTCTGGACACCTATAAATTAATACGATCAAACTCCAATTTGCATTTGAAGTGAGAATTTGAAAGATGTGAGGAGATGGCGAACACAAACTGGAAGAGATTTATTGAGTTCACGTTTGGCCCATGCACCTAGTTAGGGAAGCCAACAAGTGTGGCAGTCCCACTCGTCGCTCCGCTTCCATTCAGTGAGATCTTAGTCAACCTCAATTTCTCCACTTCATCAACCCCACCACCGTCTCCTCTCCCGAACTCTCTTCTCAAGCGACTCAACCCCGTCTCGTCCCCACCGCTCCTTCTCCAGCGACCTAACCCCATCCCCTCCTCCTCCTCTCTCCTTGTTGAACCTAACTTTAGCTCTCATCGTCCCTTCATCTTTTTATTGTTTTTTTTTCATTATTTTGTTTTGGGTGTCGAAAGATTTTAAAAAATTCAACAAGGGTGTCAAGAAGAAATAGGGTGTCTAGAGACAAATTTTGGGTGTTCAAAGAAGCTCTTTTTTTAGTTTTTGGACAATACTAAACATTTGAATAGGTCTAATTTTTCTTAACTATAGGTACCCAATTCTATCCAATGTAACATATTCATTTTGGTACCCAATTCTTCTTCTTCTCTACTAACATATCAATAGGAAGTGCTCAAATTTGAAATCTTTCTAGTTTTTTGCTTTTGTTAATAAGATATAAAAGTTCATTATGTTCATTTTTGTTCTCATTATTTTCTTCGTAATTATTTACCTCTTGGTTAGATTGATTTTTATTGTCTTCGTTGTATGGATTGTTTGTCTTTTATTTTTTACCTCTTAATTTGGTAAATTGCATTTTTAGTTTTATGTTTTAATAAGTGTACAATCAAATATATAAGATTCAAGTTCAAATTTAGAGTAAAAAGAATGCACATAAAATTAGGGAATTTATTTTGTTCTTCTTATTAGCTTAAACGGCAAAATAGACATAAAATAAGAAATAAATATTTAAACCTATATTAAATGTCATGGGTTGGTGGATAAGTGGGTTTTCCTATAATTTGTATAGTTGGTAGATTCTAAATCAAAAGGCCATAAAGAATAATGTTAGGAGACCACATTTTACACCACATTGGTGTACCATATAATATTAACCAAATGTTTCATATAACCAATGTCCCGATAAGACAAATTAAATTAATTAGCGTAGCGTATCTGGCATGGCTTGCAGCATCATGTAGTACCAAAATATGTTCTTCCTAACATTAACCAAATAAAAATCTTTGGCCAGAAGCCAAACAAGTAAGCAATACGCATGGTATGAACCCAAATAAAAACCTTTGGCGAAACAAGTAATCAGCAATACATAGGGTATAGACCCAATGTTTTGTGATCCATCACACATTGTTTGTTTTGACTTTATTTGATGATCACCCTTTCTTTGTTTTTGACTTTATTTGATGATCACACATATGTTTTGCTGTATGACATCAATTTGCTTGTTCTATGACATCAATTTATTTATTTGTTTTTATTTCGTTGCATAAATATCCTATCTATCTCTACTATATTAACTTAACTCTATTTGTCAACCATAACAAAGTCAAAGAAGATTTAATCACTCTTTTCATAATTCAACAAAAATATCGGAAAAAAATCATGAACATTAGGGGTAATTTCGGACAAAGAGGAGACAACTCGGAGAATATTCGGGTGATCAAAGGAAACTTGAAGGCTGCTGGGATCGACAGAGGAGTATTGCCAGCGATCACTTGGCCAAGCCCAGGAGTCTATTCAATTGATGACATGATGTTCTTGAAATTATAAGCCATGGAGGGAGGCGTTGTGCGATTGAAGAAACGAGGAAAGGCCCAGGTCCTCGTTACATCGGTCAAATATGTCATTAATGAACAGATTGGTGAGGTTGCTTATCGACTTGAGCTACCTTCCCGAATTGTCGAGGTACCTGATGTCTTCCATGTGTCCGTGCTTTCGGAGCATTATATCTCAGGTAGCCCGTCTCATGTTGTTCGTCTCAATAGATTGGAGATGAGCTGAGGGCTTGACTTGGCAGGATTCTTGGTGGCCCAGTCCTAGATTGGAAGAACTAAGTATTCTCTTTGAATAGATCGATTCGTTTAGTAGAAAGCTGCGTGGAGAAACCATGCAGTGGAAGCGACCTGGGAGACGGAAGAGCACATGAGCCAACTACCTATTGTTTTTCGCTTCTACTTGTTTGTAATTTGAATTTCGAGGACAAAAATTTTCTTAAGGGGGGTAGATTGTAACATCAGTAAAAAGTTTATTATAAAATAATTCTCGAGAGATATTTTGGACACGTGTATGATTATTTTCTGCAGGCAGGTATGCAACTTTCTTTGTTTTTGGTGTGTGTACAATACCCCCGAAACCCAGAAAGTATTTTTATTTTTCCTTATCCTCTTCCCTGTCATTTTTTCCTTATCTTTTTCATTTAGTTTTCTCTCGTTTTTCTCTCGCACCATTTTTGCTCATTAAACTGACATCAAAGTAGGAGCGAACTAACATCACCTGACCTTTGTCTCGGCCTTACCAGACTCAAGCAGTGCAAAGCCTTCGTCAGCTCACATGGATTTGTGAGAAAAAGCAATCGAGAAGAACCAGGACCTTTTCAACGATTTTTCTTGCCATTTTAGACCGGTGAGGTTTCTAAGTATCGCAATGGTTCCCTCGTTGAGTAGATGAGATTTTCATATATCGTTTGCTTGATTTGGTTGAGTTTTTTTTTTTTTTATGCAGATACAGGAAAAACCAAGTAGCTGCCGCCTTCCCGAAGGCAGTTGTAGGCCACTTCAGGAAATATGCGAGCAAACCAAAGGTACATACGTGATTCTACCTCTCTAAGCTTCATTTTGGTATAAAGAGCGTGAAATTTGGCCAAGAAATGAAAGTTATGGAGATTTAAAATCTTTACAAAACCGGCTAAAATGTTGGCTGATTGGCGTTTGGCATGGTGCAGGGATAAGGTGAAAGGAGGTGAATCAGTTGCAGCCGATGTTGGTCCGGCCACCAATAGCGTCCAGCCTGCGGATATCAACGGGTGGCGTGCACTGTTCAGAGTCCGGCGTGTGCATTGCCGACAACCGCGACGCGCCATGCGTCGAGTTTGCAATGAAATATATTAATGCCGCCAGCAAATTGGCACCAGGCTAAAATGCGTTCAGACATAGCCGATAATGTCAGCATTGACGCTCCATGTGCCTGCCAGCGTGTGCGTTCGAGCCAGCGCTGTGGATGCGGTTGTCAGCTCGCTCGTGGACTGGCAGAAACTCACGATGCTACCGGCAAATTTTATGGCCATTTTCTGGATGTTTTGACCTCCAGCCTTGAAGCAAACAAGCGGAGTAAAAAATGCGTCAATGGTTTAAGTAGCCTTCGCCAGGTTTAATCATTACTATGGTGATATCTCATATAGGTGAGACTTATCCGAGAGGACTACCGAGAGCTGCCTAGGACGGGGGGCTCTGACGACTCTTTATAGGTGAGTGAGTGGGTCTTTGTTTTAATAAATGTAAATTATGTACATGGTTTTCATTGTTTCGTTAATTTGTTAGCATGATTCATATCATATCGTTGTTGGAGGTGGAACATTCGTATTATACTTTCCATCATATTTCTGTGTACTACCCTCGATACCCACGTGAAATCTTAGGGGTTCGAAGCGTCTTGGCGACACTCGTGAAATTAGCGAAGCCATTAAATGCATGACAACACTTAGTTTAAGTAAATTAAATTACCATAAAGTTGCGGAAATTAATGTCAACATGCACAAGGTTCAGAGCGTACTAATTGAAGCAGTAGCGAAACAAAATAATGGAATAAGTTCCTAAAATCTCTATCCATAACGAGGGATGGATATTATTATTAGGCGAAAGAAAAGATGAATCCCTACATGGTCGGGATATGATCGGAAGTACTGCCACGGATGCCTCGACTTGCGATGCTCTATCACTAGGTCTGAAGGGGCGCAAAAACAAAGGTGTGAGTGGGCGAAAATAAAGTTTTGAAATACTAACTCTTTTCAACATAGTAACCACACTGTTTGAAATCCAGTATATTTGAAAATCGTCTGCCGTGGTAATATCATCAATCGTACTATAATATAAGTATATAGTTGAAAGTAAATCTCAATAAGGAAATCAGTAAATAATGCCATAATAGATGTCAACCATACTTTATAAGTATAAGCTGGAAATATATATATATCAACATAATTCCGTAAATAACAATTCATATTCCCATAAATTGTTCGCCATATATATATCAATAGTATAGATAAGGAAATCCAGCACGGGGTATATGAGAAATCACCCCATGCGTGTTGAGGAACAGCCTCTCAATCCAGTAAAGCACTTTCGTTATCAATCAATTTGTACTCCTAGTCTGCACACGTATAATGACTTACGCGCGATAGGCGTCGCGCAGGGTCCTTCGTGGTGGGGCCTTTTTCTAAATATAAACATAAACGTAAGACAAGCTTGCACTAAGGTATTCATGGGACAATACCCACAGGTCAGTCATTAACTGACCCAAGCATGTAAGAGACTTGTCCTACGACCGTGAGGCAGTGTACTTATGGCAATGGTGAAAGCATACCAAGTGTGTTTGAAAACATACATATATACATCATGTAAAGTAGAAGAATATCATATATCTCATAATTTCCCCAAAATATTTAATGTTAGTGTCGAACATATTAAATGCGTAGAAGCCCGATAATTAAATACCAATATAACCATAAAAATATCATCAACCACTTAAATCATTTAAGCAAATATAACCATAGGTATACTAAGTATCTCGAACCATTTCATAATAAAATATTCATACTTTTTGTCTGCGTAATCGGAAATCACATACAAAACCATTTAATAATATATAACCATATATTCATGCCTCAAAAAATCATTTTAAAACCATAAGTATATCAAAGCCATAATTAAATCAACCATGAAAATCGTTTAATAAAACAAGGTCCACTCCTGAGGTGATCGGGAGAGAAATCTCCCTCGATGTTGCCCTCCTCGAGAAGTGTGGCGACGAAAAGAGAATTGCCTATTTAATATTAGGGGAAAAGTGGGAACCTCCTAATATAAATTAATATAGGCCATATAGAAAAATATTCCAAAAATAATACTATTTTGGCAAAAACGGGCTGGCGATTTTGGGGCCGTCTGCCGCCCGCCGTCCACCAGGTGCGCCGCATGCGCCGCCGCATACAGGAAGCGATCGGACCCAGCGCCGCCTGTAGCCGTGGGGAGTGGCCTCACTTGTGGCCCGGCTTGGCAGAAGCGTGTGCATACCCTTAGCAGCGCGTGTACTGTGACCCGACACGTGCTTCATACTGTATTGTACGTGTCGCCATAATGACGCTTGCATTGTACCATAGCTGGCATCGCCTTCATCCCGCTACTGCTTGGCGCTGGCGACGTCCTTACCGCGGCGCGCATGTTTGTCGGCCACAGCGCTTCTTGGCTTGTCGGCCGTAAAGTTAACGGAATATACCTTTTTTACGGGAATATTACATGGCCGTCGAATATTCCGTTAAGATTGATGGAATATTCCTCATCTTCTTCCTCGCCAAATTCGCTTCATGCGGGCCAGGCGCTCGGCTAGCAAATCCTCGCCCTCTGGCGGTTCCTTGGGAATTAAATCTTCCAAATTAATTCCAAGAACTTCAAAATTCACTGCTTCTTAGTTCTTTGGCCAAATTTACTTGTTATATATCAAATTGAAGGTATTGACGATGAATATTTTCATGCCAATTTGAGAGGCTGGAAAAAAAGCCGGAGATAATCTGAAATTAATAAGGAAGCTTCCGTTTAAACCTATTTCGATCAACAAAACCAATGGTAATGGTCTCAAGGAGCTTACCTTGAAGTGCAGTTTCTGAAGTGTTTGGAAGTTTGAATTTCGTTCGGCGTCGGTTTGGGCCGGTTGGGCTCGCGTTTGGGAGTCCCCGGGAAATCACGGTCTTGTCGAGAATGACGAGACGATTGTAATGGCTATAGTCTCGTGTCTCGGTTTGTTGATTTTGTGATCGTCCAAAATCTAGGAGTTTCGGTAGTTTGGGTGGTTTTGGCCGAGAGAGAAGTGGGAGAAAGAGGTTGAGAACGTGTCGGAGGGTATTGGAATGGCTGCGGAAGCGTGGTCAACCAAAAGACCTAATTAACAAACAAATTAGTGAAAATTACTAAAATGCCCCTACCGCTGAAACTTCATAAAAGCGTTAAGACTTTAACCGAATTGAGTTCCGGCAGCCACGCGTTACGTATCGGCGAGTACATCATGAATATGAAAGGAAATAGAGGGTACTGCTGAAGTCGTCAGAAAAGTCAACAAGAGAACAACATTGACCAGGGGTATTTTGGTAATTTCACATAAAAATTTTGGAGATGGTTGTAACATCTATATTGTTTGCTCGTCGGTAGATGTATAACACTCGGTGCTCGTTACTCGGTCTATGGTGGGGACTAGCCTTGACGTTTGGAGTTTTCCCTTTATCGATGCTATTCTGCAGCGACTTTGGATCGTTGTAGGTGCTAATTCATTTCTAAGTTGCACTAGGCAACTCGAACTTGAGCAGCGCACTTTGTACTGTGATTAGCGTTAGACTCGCGTCATTGGAGTACTCGGCGTAATTCTTAGATACAACTTTGTTCCTTGTAGCTTATCTACTTGGGCTTGTGTGTTTACATATGGATGAAGCGATGGAGTCATGACTTTCGGGAAGTACCAGCTATAATATTGTTATAGTATTTTGAGGATCATCTTGGTGAGTATGACGTATTTTCAAAAACTATACATGTTTTCAGTGAGGATAGTATGCTATTTCAAACAAAGTTTATCAAACTTTGCTTTTCCAGCCCCTCACCTTTTTATATTTTCCCTCCCGAGGACTTAGAGTAGCATTCGATTACCCCAGGAGACACGAGGGCTTTACTTGATTGTGGTTGGCGGTTTGGCCTCCGCCGAGATTATATGAGGATTTACTTTTAGTGCAGTTTGCTTTTATCCATCCTCGAGGATGCTTAAGATATTTTAATTCTAGGCACTATTTTCTATGCTCATTGTATACTTTTTGTAATAATGGGTTTTTTACACCGCTTCCATATGACTCTTACTTCCTTCGACTCTAAATCTACTCCCTTTTTCACATTTACATGCATAATTGGCTTTCGTCACTTAACAAGTGTCGGCCGGCCCCCTTCCCAGACACACACAGGCGTGTCGAGATCGGAGATGTCGGTAATAATACTTTTTCATTTTTACTTGAGTCTATAACGACCTTGACCTAGTGACCTCTTTGGAGGATGATTGTGATGAAGATGTGACACACCCCACCCTCGATACCCACGTGAATACAGAGTTTGAGCGTCTTTGGTAGTCACTAGTAAGTGGCTGAAGCCATTAAATGCATGACAACACTTAGTTTAAGTAATTACATTGACATAAAGTTTAGGAAATTAAGGCCAATATGCCTGAGGTTGGGCGTGCTAATTTGAATCGCCGAACAAAATAATAAATCAAGTTCTAGAATCTCTATCCATAATAGAGATGGATATTATTAAGAAAGCTTGAATAAAAGCCGATAAATCCCTACATGGTCGGAAAGTATCAATTTGCCACGTGTATGCCTCGGCTTCACTAGATGCTCTGTCTTAGGTCCTGGCGCAAAAAACAAAAGGTGTGAGTGGACGAAAATAAAAGTTTTCAAAATACCTTTCTCTTTTCAACATTGTAACCCTCTATTTGAAAACTAGTATATTGGTATTTCCATACTATCGTAGTATAATTCAACGTGCTTTATAGGTATAGATGGAAACATATATCAACATAAAATCCGTAGATAACAAATCATATTTCCACTAACTTGTTTCGCCATATATTTCGATAGTACAATAATAGGAAAACGACCACGAAGGGTATATGAGCAATCACCCATGTACGTGTTGAGGAACAACCTCTCAATCATTACAAGCACTTTCACGTTATCAATTAATTTGTACTCCTAGTACCACACACGTAATATAGCGCTTAACGCAGTAGCGTGTCGCGCCCAGAGTCCTTGCATTAGAGGGCCTTTTCCCAAAATATAAACATAACGTAAGATGAAAGCTTGCACTAAGGTATTCTGGGACAATACCCCTAGTCTGATGCGTGTGACCAAAACATGAGACTTGTCCTACAGTGTGAGACGGTGCACAAGCGTAGTGAAGCATACCAAGTGTGTTTGAAATCAGCACATATATACATCATGTGTAGAAGTGAAGAATATCTATACTTCTTAATTTCTCGGATAATTAAACGTATGTCAGACATATTCATGCTTAGAAACCATAAAATTAAATACTAATATATCCATATAAATATAATCAACCATCAACCATTTTCATAATATATAACCATAATTAAATACTATATGGTTGCATAATTGGACCTTACCAATATATATATATATATATATATATATATATAAACATGCCCCAAAATATTTAAATTCATGTAAGAAAACCATTTCATAAATATTTCAAGCATATAAACCAAGTCTACGAAAACAAAAGTCCACTCCACGGGTGATCGGAGTAGAAATCCCCTACGGCGTTGCCTCGCCGAAGTGTTGGGTCGAAGGATTACCTATATAATATTAGGGGGGAAAAATATTAACACCTCCCTAATAAATTAATATAAGCCCTTATAGAAAAAATAACCTCAAATAATACTATTTCACGAAAACGGGCTCGAAAAAGCGATTTTAGGGCCGAAACCTTGCGCCGCCCGTCCGTGGCAGATTGGCTGCGGGTCTTGGCGCCGCGACGCCGCGTGTTGGGAGGAGCTCTCCACTGTGTGGCGGCACATGTCGTACGGCCCCGCGCCGCGCCCTGGCAGCGTCATCCCACTCGCATCTTGGCGTCGTACGCCCGCTCTTGGCGGTCGGCGTCGTTAAAATTCATGGCGTAAGTCAAGCAACGAGATATACCTTACGGCGGAATGATACGGCATACATCAAAATATTGAGATTGCAAACAACGAAAATATTCTATGACCTCGACCTCTGCCCGATTGCCGATTAGCAATTTACTGCGGAAAAATACTCCCGGTTAATCAAAACTTCAAAAATTCATAACTCCTTCTTTTTCCTTGGCCAAATTTAACGCGTGCCATATATCAAATTTAACATGCCTTCGTTTCCTTGGGGAAGTAGGAAAATGGCGGAAGATCTTTGAAATTAGTAGGAAAACCCGGGAAAGCCTGTTGAATTCTCCTTCAAAAGCGCACCAAATTCCGCGTTCTTTATGTCGATTTAGACCTACCGATAATAAACCAGCGCGATGGTTTGAGAGGCTTACCCAAGTCGGGATACGAAACTTGAATAGCGATTTGCCGTTTTGGTCAGAAGCAATTTGCGGTTGCGGTTTGGCCAATTGGGTTCAGTCTAGGAATTAAAAATCACGACCTGCGCCCAAAATAATGTGAAGACGATCGTCATGGTAATGATCTTGAAGCCGGCTTGATTCGACGGTTTTGTAATTCGTCCAAAAAGAAATCTAGGGTTTTGGTTTGTAGTTTTTTGAAGTTGGCGATAGAGAGATAGGTTGGGGTGGGAGAGAATGGGATTGGGTACGCCTGACAACTAGCCAAAAACAAATTAACAGCGGTGTGAAAATTACTAAATGCCCTACTTTATAGTTTAAGTAAACGTTCGTTTAATTAGAATTGTAGGTTAAAGCATGTCCACACGTGTTCGTATCGATGAGTACTATTTGAATATGTAAAAGAAATAAATTTCCCACATACCGTCTCGAAAAGTCAACATTGGTCACTAAAGGGTATTTGGTAATTTCATAAAATTTTGGGGCCGTTGTAACAAGATTTCCCAACAACCAAGTACAGCCGCCGCCACCTTAACTCATTCAGTCTAGAGGGCAAGAGGAAAGGTGGTGTACGTGATAAGAGAACAAATCCGCACCATCGGCATCCCCCAGAGGAAAGGCGATCCTGACCCAAGGAGCGAGAGAGGGTGATTCTATGTATGACATTGACTCAAGAATATGGCACATTGCCATTTTACCCCGAAAATATGGAAACCTTGAGAAGTTAATTGTTAGCTAAGGTGACTACAATCAAAGATAAAGGTTGACTTTGAAGAAACCTTCTTTGATATAGTCATAGTTTAAAGTTAATTTGGAGATAGCTTGATGTAAGAGGTGTAGAAAGAACCATGAGCTTAAACCTTGCCACTATAATGTTTGGCGTATGTTTTAAATCTTGAAAGTTAGGACACTTAATCAAAAGGTGCCCTCGAAGCAAGAGAAGGTGCAAGTAAGGAGTATTTGTTGTAACTAAACCGAGATGTTCGAGCTTCAAACTCTGCAATTGAAAGTACTTTTTACTCTTTAATAAGCGTGCACAAATTTTAATTGATCTAGTGCCCACACATTCCTTTGTATCTAGACATTTTGCATGTTGTTTGAAGTTAGCTTTCTTGAATTATTCTTTCGAGACGCGAAAACTTCATCTTTTTGTTGCTTTGATTGTAATCAAACTCTCGTTGTCCTTCGTAAAGAGCACCTCCACCCAGGTGCAACTTCTGAGGCAGGGCGACTCGATTGCTCTCCAGCCCAAAAATCATACTCCGGTTCAAATTGCAAGGGCAGAGGTGGGCCCAAGGAAGCCCAACCTGTTTCTTAATTTCCTTGAGCTTGCGCGCCAGCGAAGCAGTGGCGTCAACCATGATTAATGTTACAACCCGTCCCAAAATTTTATGTGAAGTACCAAAATACCCTAGTGTCGATGTTGACTTTTGTTGACTTTTAGACGACTTGTAAAAATTTAATTCTTTACATATTCTTGATGTGTGCTCGTAAACACGGTATAAGCGGAACTCAATTTGGGTTAAACTTGAACTTTTCTGAGCTTTACAAGTGTAGGGGCATTTTGTGATTTCCACCCGTATAAGTTGGAATTAGGGTTTTGGGTTTAGGTTTTAGGAATATCTGTTGTGCAATTAATTCATTCGGCTACTGTCTCCAAATCAGGCTCTCTCTCTCCTCTTCGAAGCAGCAGTTTTCTTGCCAAATACAGTCTACAATTTGATCTTTCTGTCTCTATGAAGCCCAACCTACCCTCTTCAGCCGATGGTTGAGTGCACCACAGGCGTCATTGTCTTGAATTCAGCGGTGGGTGGCTGTGATGTTGCTGATTATTATCTGATAAACAAAACCCTGCAACCACCTCTCAGCTTACAGGCTACATGCCATGGCCCAGCAATCCAACAGCGGTGGCGATCTGGAGTACTCAACAGCGGCAACAACGGCAGCAACAACAGCAGCAGCAGCCATGGATGCACCAGCAGCACCAGTCTTCATCGCAGAAACAGGGACTCATCGACGAGGTCAGGACCATCTGGGTCGGCGACCTTCATCATTGGATAGCCGAGACGCACTTTCACGTATGCTTTGCTCACACTGGACATGTTTCCTCAGTAAGGATATACGCAATAAGCAAAAACTGGTCAGTCAGAGGATGCAGGTTCATTGGGTTCAATAGCCGCGCTGGTGCAGGATGGAGTGCTTCAGACATTCAATGGTACCCCGATGCCAAATGGTGCCCAGAAATCTCAGATTGGGCAAATCTGCCAGTGAAACATTCTGATGTTACCCCAAATTATATGATAGTTTTGATGGATTCGGGATCAATGATGGAGGTTTTGTATTGAATGACAGTGGGAGTGGGGCCAGCCTCTCTCTTCCATGCATGGAAAGTCATTTTCTACTTCACAGTTTGCGAAAGTTCAAAGTGACCCTGCATACCATCTTGAGACCAGTGACGATGGTGCTGGCCGTGATTGAAGACTGATTTATCAAGCGGCATTAGAGTAGATGAAGGGGACGATGATGGCATCTTCATTAAGGATGATGAGAAGTCAAATAAAAGGCCATCAAGTTTCTCCTAGTTGGATGGTATTTTATTAATTTCTTTTCCAATTGAAGAATGACATGATTAAATTCTTTTGAATAATAAGCATATTAGATGATGACCATTTATTTAGAGTGAAAAAGTCCTCTGCTTGGATGCTAAGGTTGTGATCAAACACAGGTCCTACTCTTGGTAATGTACTAGAGTAGAAGGAAATATTTTGGATCCAAGAGCAAATAAAGTGCATGGAATCTGGCAGCAGGTGGACTTTCTTTATTAAATGATTTTATGATTGCAAATGATTATGGATTTGATTTCTATATGGTTTAAAATAGTTTTTGAGCATGTTTTATTTATATATATTTATTAATAAATATATATCTTGTTGACAATTATTTATCTGGCCATTATTTGTTACGGCCCCCTTATATATATTTTTGAAATGGATTTAATTGGTGATTGGGATTATTTATCAGTATGATTATATGATATAAATAGGTTTATATCGATATCACTTTTGCATAAATATTAAATGATATTTTATTATATGGTTTTTTTCGAGGAAATATTTATTTATGCAATACTTGATATTTGGGAATTATGAATGGGATTTTGGCTCCTATATCTATACACATGACTATGTGTATGTTTTCAAACACACTTGGTATGCTTTATTCACAATTTATTAATCTGGGTCTCATGTGCATTAGGACAAGTCTCACGTGTTTGGAGTGTGTAACATGCTCGGGGGTATTGTCAGGTAAATACCTTAGTGCAAGCTTGTCTTACGTTTATTGTTGTTTATGGGAAAAAGTACAGCTAAGGACACAAGGTGTGGCCTTGGCTGCGGCTGAGTGCTTACATGTGTGTGGTACTAGGAGTACAAATTAATGGATAGCGTAAAGTGCTTGTCTACAGTTATTGAGGAAATTTGTTCCTCGGCCACGTACATGGGTGATCCCAGCGCTTATATACCACAATTGGTTTTTCCTTGCTATATTATTGGAGTATATTTGTGTTTCACGAGTATTATACCTTTGATATATTTGATTATACTATTAGAAGTATCTTTTAGACTTTATACTCGATAGTATATTTCGGCTATATTAGTTTTCAAACGGGGGGTTAGTACATTGAAAGAGAAAGGTTTGCTAAAACTTTTATTTTGTCCACTCACACTTTTTGTTTTAAGCCCCCTTGAGGACATAGTGATAGTACATCCGTGAGTCGGGGCTGTGCGTGGCCCTACGATCATCCATCCGGAAGCCATGTAGGGATTTATCTTTACTTCAGTTTCTTTAATAATATCCATCCTGTTATGGATAGAGATTTTAGGAACTTGTTTCATGTTTGTTTTCGACTGTTTCAACATTGATACGCTCTGAACCAACATGCATATTGACATTGGATTTTGCAACTTTAATACAATTGTTTGGTTACCCTAAGTGTTGTCATGCATTTAATGTGCGTCACTTACAGTGTCGGCGACCGCATGCGCCTCGATATCACCCGTCGGTATCGAAAGAGTAAGTGTGTCAATTAAATTCTTTTTGAATCGGAGCGCGTGCACAGCACGCGGGTTGCGGGGCGGAGTGGGGCGATATTTGCGTAGCGCCGCACGACCCCTTCAATAGGCTAACGCAGGAGCCAGAACCAACGACTACATGACATGGTGCGTTTGAGCCGTTGGATTTCCAAGGCTAGTGTCACGAATTTGTTGGATTTCCAACGGAAAAAAAAAAATAAATTTTTCTGGATTTGTGCCATGTGGCTGATACGTCTTAGTTTGATTAAAATTTGAAAAAAATAAACGGTCGGGATTAATCATTGCCTTTAAGCAGACTAAAAAAATTATAAAAAATGGAATTTTTTTTATAAATACCCGATCATCTTCATTCCTCGCACCTGACTCGATATTTTTTCCCACCATCAACTATGATTTGGTTTAAGGTTGAAAAGTCTACTTCGATTTCATATTTATTTTCAAACTTCTTAGCCTTTTTAGCCTTTCCCACCACGTGAGTACAGAGGCAGAGGCAGTTGATGAATTTTTGCTTCATATTCGGCCTACGATCATGTTTCTTGCTCAGATTGTAGTACTGCTCATCTCGCAATGAATCGGGAAAGTATTTTCTAGAATGATTCACACATAGTATTTTTCTTGAGATGATTCCACATTTTCATCATATTCTGTGAGTTTCTTTCTCCAGCTCCTTCTTCACCATTAACCACCAATGTTAGACCTCCCTTGATACAAGCTGTTTGCCAAAGTTATATTTTTATCAGCCAGACATCCTATGACATCAAATATCTTTGTGATCTTCATTAAGCTTCAACCTGAGATGTATTGGTCCCGCTGAAATAATGGCTTATATTTTGAAATTCTTCATTCTCTTTCTTTGCATTTGGTACTTTGCTTTAGCTGTTTATTATTAGTCAGAAATTAGTGCAGCGGAATAACTGTAAACAGAATTTCTTGTCTGTCATTCGTCGACAACTAGTCAACTAGTTCTAAAGATATTCTACGTGAGCCTAACGCGAGGTAAAAACCCTAAAAGACCTAACTACCCAAGTAATCAAATATACCACATATATAACTCAGGAGGACAGATAAACATCTAACATCTCATACAGATTTGTTAACATGAAGTAAGCATGTCAATAACTTAATAGGAAGGGTTAAGCAAGTTATAACAAATAACACACAGTAATTTTGTTGCCCGGAAAAACCCCTAACTGGGTAAAAAACCGGGGGACTCCAAGGAGTCCTGTCCACTAGTGATGAATAAGGTTCATACAAAGTTTCACACAACAAGCTCAAATCCTAGACATGTTCAAAGGGCAGCTTGTACCTTTGTGCAACCTTATTTAGCACCAAATGGATCTTGCTTCGGTCTTCACGAGAGGGCAGCTTGTCCTACGAGCTCAACTTCTTGTGGCACCGAATCAAGGCATGAACCAAGCAAATGGAATGAAGATATAAAGATGAAATGCAAATGTGGATTCAAAACTGACCAGTCAGTTTTTCCCGCTCAAAATAATTGAAGAGAAAACTAACGTGAATCCAAAAGCAATTGTCTAAGAAGATTTGGAGAAATTCAGGTTTTAGACAATAAATAAACACAACAGTTTTTCCAAAAGATTTGTGTAAAGAAACACAAGAATTTAATGCTTATTCAAAACTGTTTTATGCTGGGTTTTTAAAAGCAACAGAGAGGAAGCTTGAAAGCTAAAAACACTCTCTGCAATCTTTTGATTTTTTCTGTGTACAACCCCAATCTTTCTGTTTGCCCCAGACAACCTTAAAGGATCAGAAAAACACAAAGGAGGGCAGGTGTCACAACCAAAACACATCTCTAAAGATCAACGGTGGGGAACTGCATTGGGGAACTGAACAGTGTCAGTGACCCATGTGGGTTTTCTTAATTGGTGTGCCAGCTTTCTGGAAAAGACAGACTCTATTTGACTAGACAAAAAGACTAGTCAGAAAGACAAAAAAAACTTTGACGTAAAATGCATTAAACAGTAATGAAATTTGAATGCACATGCATGACCATACCTCTTTTGAGTTCATGCCAGGTTCTTCAAAATGATGTAACCTTCTTACTCTAGTCTAATTGGGATTCATCTAAGAGCTTGTGTGAAGTTAATAACAATTTTGACAAGGAAAGCCAAAAATGCTTAAATCTAGACTTTACAATCTCCCCCTTTGGCTTTTCTTGACAAAACAAACCCAAACCTAACACTAATTTCACACCCACACTCAAGTAGATTAAACGAAGTCCAAACCTGCACAAAAAACTTTTGACAAGAACAAGTGTGAAATATCATGGGTTATGAAAATGAGAGCATATTAGATGCATAATTTCTCCCCCATTTTGTCACAGGAAGACAAAGGGACAAGGCGGAATAATACATGCAAACAAGTATAAAGCAGACAAATCCAAACGCAGCAGCATGGCTAAGACAAAGATCAAGAATCAACATGGTAAAGACAACAAGTAACAAGCACTTGAAAAACAAACATTAAACTCACAACAGAAATTCATAATAACCAAAATGATAAGCAATATTCAAGTCCATACAGAGAATTAAACCAAACAGGAAAATAGAGTTTGAGCCAGCCTTAGACACCCTTGGCTCTCTAATAGAGACCCCTAAAATTAACTACTCCCCCATACAAGCTACTCCCCCAGAAGTGATGCGCATCAAAATTCCTCCGAGCGTGAGCTGGCGTCGGACCCATCTGAGGAGACAGTCCCTGAAGCATCCCCAGAACGAGCTTCTGCAAGTTCTTGACGAAGACGGGCATTCTCAGCTTCAAGGTACTTAATCCTGCGAAACGCTGAAGCAGTGGAGGGAGGAGGAGGACGAGGATTGCCAGATGCAACAGCGGACATGGTGGCACTTAAATCCAGAGACGAACGAGTGAGAGCCGTGGTAGAAGTAATCCAAACGTCGTCATCTGATGGAGGCACTCGTTGATTTTGACAGAGCCGGGTGATGAGATTGGACAGCAAAAGGGAACCTCGGGAGACTCGGGCTTTTGAGAGGATTGAGTCAAACATAAGGCAGGAGAAGGGAACCTCAAGACCATTAAGCATGGCATAGACAATTTTAGCAGCGAGGATGGTCGGATTGGCATTATTGGAAGTGGGGATGACATTTTTGCGAATAAAATCCCAGAAGCACTTATGGTGAGGGGAGAGATGGGATTTATACACTTGAGAGTTTTTCAAGGGAATGGATGGATCGACATAAGCATCCCGATGATAGGACTCGATAGTATAAGCAGAGGTAGCATCCATAAAACTCTCAACATCAGATTTGAAGGATGAAGGCAGACCATAAATATATGCAATGACATCAGGGGAAAAAGGAACCGACACATTTCGAACATACACACCTGGACCCATGCTTGGAAAAATAGGTGGAAGATTGGCGTAGAACTCCAACATCCACGACAAATTGAATTTCTCCAGTGGTTGGTTGACAGTGTGAAGTTTGTATTTTTCGATCAAATCGTCGGCTGTACAGGCGGTGGCGAGAGGAAGGTCAAGGAAGGACACGTGACGCTCAGAAACGACGGGCCAAGACGAGATGTGGTCGAATCTGGTCCTGGCGCGTTTGTTGAAGAATCGAGCAACTCCATCGACTAGCTCGGTGACGGATCTCTCAGTGGACGGAGCTGAAGATTGGGATCTAGTGCGTCGTGCAGATGAGGAAGAAGAGGAAGCCATGGAGAGGGAGGATTTTAGTTGGTCAGAGAGAGAGGATTTGAGACGGTTAGAGTGAGAGAATTTGAGACGGTGAGAGTAAATGGGTTGGAAAGAGGCAGCACGATGTTTGAAAAAAAAAATTGGAGAGGAAATTGGTTTCAAAAAATGAGGCGGCACGATATTTAAGAAACTGAAAGTGTAGAGCCCTAGAGTCCAGATTTTCTCGGAACACAGAAAAGGGGGGAAACTCGAGGTGGCAGAGGAGACTAGAAGCAGAATGACATAAATAGCCCTATTTCCCTTATCTGACTAGACATTAATACTAGTCAGAAATGAGATATGTCCACATAGCGTGTGTTTGTGAAAAAACAATCACAGTGTACCCAAGTCAACTCAGTTGAACATGACAACACACATGGTACCAAGATCAAGGAAGAGCACAGTAAGCTTTGCATCAACAGATAACAACTAGACAGATGCAAAGAGGAGGGAATAAAATAATTTCAACAACCATGCTTCCAAGATAAAAGAAAACATTAAATAAATTAAAATAAAAAAAATGAATGCAATGGGTTCCTCAAGAGCTACTCTTCAAAGACATATATAGACAATAATATTAGGATTGGACTTATTCATTATGCAACTATGATGCGTCAAGGTAAGGGAAGGGGATGATTGATGGCCATCATGAAATCATATTTCCTTGCTAACAAGGCCAAAACGAATGTGCGAGTTAACAAAACTTTTAATAATCCATTGAGCTTAAGAATTAACACTTGCTACATAATATGAACAAAAAGGCAGTCAATGATAAAGATGGAATTTCTATGAGATGAGAATGACTGATAAGGCATAGAGTAAGATGCAAGTCCTATCATAGTGAGTGCAAGTTTGAGTAAGGCACTTCAAAATTCAATTTTTGAATTTGATGAGGACAAGATGTGAAAACACCATGACATTGCATGGAATAGTATTTGACCGAGAGGAGTTATAAAAGAATTTCATATTGTTGAAAGAGGTACGGTGCTGCTCTAAATTCTAAGGGATGTTTTCCCCTTTTTTTTTGTTTTTTTTTTTTTTTTTGTTTTTTGTTTTTTTTTTTTTAAATTGTTGTTGATGTAGAGCAAGCACACACAAA